>ML817146.1:54007-66335 GCA_009831015.1 Picea engelmannii | reverse complement strand
GGGTACCCCGCTGATAGATGCCAACGTAGCCTTCTCTCCAGCTGCACAGTCTAGTTCTGGAACCTCCTCTTCTGATGCCTCTAACATTTCAGCCTCCATGTTTTGTATCTGACCATACTCATCATCTTCTTCTTCATCTGAAGTGACCTCAATGTAATGTACATGTCCTCGTCCCATGCACTTGTGTGAGGGATTCCATGGCTCCTTGCATGTGAAGCAGAGTTTCTTCCTTCTCAGTTCCCTCCTGGTGTTTTCATCTATTCTGCCACGACCCTTATCATAACCCTTAGGGTCACGTCCTCCCTAGTTTATTGGAGGCCTTTGATCTCTTCCACCACTGTTAAGAGGTGGTCTGGGTATGAATTTTGGTTTAGCAGCTAGACCCAGATCCCTCGTCTTCCAAATGGATTCCTGTAGGCTGGTAGGCTTGAAGGCCTTAACCCAACCCTTCAAGGGTTCCATCAATCCTTTTGTAAAGAGAATCATGAGCCTGGTTAGGGACATATCTTGCACCATCACTGCCAACCTCTAGAACTCATCAATGTATGCCTCAGTCATACCTATTTTCTTGAGTTGGGTGAGCTCCCGAAAATGTAACTCAGGATCTCCTAGATCAAATCTATCAATGAGCCTCTGAGTGAATTCTGTATAGGATACAATTTGGTTGTGGCCGAGTGTGGTGAGCCCATGGTACCACCAGTCGTGGGCCTTTCCATCCAAGTACAGAGTGGCAAACTTGATGGCCTCCATCTCTCTCATGGGGTTAAGATGCAGGTAAGTATCCAGCTTCTGCACCCATGCTTGTGCTGTCATCTTAGCCATACCATCAAAGTATGGAATATCTATCTTCCCTGCCCTTCGCTCAAACTAAAAGCTGCCCCTGTGGTTTGTCCTAGGCTGGTTTCTGAATCCAAGTTGACAATACTGGTCTAGGGACATCTGTCTTTGAACATTCATATCCAAGTTGTAGTATTCCGTGGTACTCCTAGCTAATTGTGCCACAAAATCTTCAACCTCTTCATGCTGCCCTTCCTCATCTATAAATGTGGGCATGTATGGTATGGGGTTAGCTCTGCTACCTGAGTGTTGGCCTAGTGGTTCATCTGTGAGCACTGGCACGTATGGCCTATGATTGGTCCTGCTACCCATCTTCCCATGGAACATGCCACCTCCAAGACTTCCTTTGGATCCTCGTGCTTTCTCCGGGTTATATCTGACTTCCTCATGGGTTCCACCGGACCCTCCAGCCTCCTTATTCCCATACATATCAAGATCTTTGCCTCGATGGGTTACTTGCATCAGAAGGTCAGTTATCCTAGTTTGGTTCTCATTCATTTTCTATAGATTCTCATCAACTTTCTTCAAGGTTTTAGAGATTTCGGCCTGTCCCCTTCTGTTGGTTTCCTGATACTCATCCAACTGTCGGACCAATGTGCTTTCTGTGCAGTTCATGTTTTGTTGGAACTTACCAAATTCAGTTACTAAGAGAGCCAAGCTCTGAGGCTCATGGTCGTCTCCTGACCCTTCCATTTCTGCCTCTATTTCACTGCTGTTTTTCTTCCACTATGTCTCAGTTAATTAATGGTACTTAGTACTTGGGTTAATTGTAAAACAGTTACTACATCCAAATTCCAGTGGACAATCCCGCCACTAGGTTTGGGCTGCTGACTCATGATAACATTAAGGGAAGAAAGGGGTTTTTACTTCAGTCGATTCATGAAGGTTTTCATCATGGAACTTCTTAAGTGGAAGGAGCGGTCCACTGTTAAGGTAGTTAAGGCTCCGTAAGCTCTATTAATGTTAGGTCTGTGAGCTCCATTGAATTTACCGGGCTCTATACCCAAAATGTCATACCGGTTCTGACATTGTCACATGGCCCAACCGCCCTCCGCGCTCTCCACATTTACTCCGAGATGACACGATGCCGTTTAGGGTTAAAGTGGGTTCATAGTTGTCATTGTTGAGTTTTGTGAGGAGGCTCTGTGTAACAAATCTTTGAGGCGCAATGTATTTTCATGGTAGTCGCTCCAGGGTTGTAACAGACGGCATGGCCCTCATCCCTGGTAAGTTTCTCATTACACATGATACTTTGGTTGATTAGGAATATAAATCATTTTTTTTTAAGAGACTTGGAATAAAGGGTTATGTACCCTTCCAGTATTATTTCCCTATGTCGAAAAGTTTTCCTTTATTGTTGTCGAACAGTCTTAAGACCTCTGTAAAACTTTGATTTAGTCCAATGATGATATTTTGCAGTACTTCCAGTTTTTACTTACAGTAGTCACTACCCTCATCGTGTTCTATTTGATTCATTTAAAATAGATGGGATATCATCGTAATGTTTAAATGACTTATAAATACTATATGTGATTAGGTTCTGGACGATTATGTGTAGTTTCTAGTTCAGTATGAACAGTTTACTCCATGATAGTGTAGAGTCTGAATTAAATCTTTATAAGAAAACTACTACTATCGATTTATGTTTTCCATTAAAATTGTTAATTGTTGTGCAAGGACATTCTCCTTGTAAATATTTTCATTTTCAGGGCTTTTATAATTCACTAATGATGGGCCATGTTTGATGCGAGGGTACCCATCAAAGGATCAATACGCCATCCACCCTCGGCCTAGGCGTCTGTCCAGTCGACAATGCAACAAGGAAAATATGAAAGACATGGAAGTCTATCGAAATGGAAGTTAAGTATAGTCAGGAAATGCTTCATTACTAACCGTCATCATTCTGTTGGTATTTTATCATTTCGATGATCATTGATATTTTAAATGATACTTCTTTTAGGGATTTCGCCTACCCAAGGATCTCATATGTTCGGTTCTTACCTTCAGCGCAAAGGTATTCGAGTTCCCTGTAGGCCTTTCCAGAGTTTCAACAGTGCAAGGGCATAGTCTCTTCCTGGATTTCTGTATGTTCGATTACCTCCAAGGGTTTGGGACGAGGGGGGGTCCTCCAGTTGTATTCTTAGCTTTCTGGTTCGAAAACTATGTATAAAGATTATTGTACAAGACTTTGTTTTTAATTGAATAGTGTAATGAGTTGGGTACTTTTATTTCCAGTTGTTTTTCTATTTAGTCTCATCCCAAACCTGTAAACCGTTGCTATCGTCTAGAATGTATTCAGATTCAAATGTTTACACAGTCCGAAATCTAGTTCAGCATTGTGTAAAAGGACCTTGAAACATTTTGGGGTTTATACTCGGTATATTGACTCTCTTACACAGACATTCCGTGTTATAATTAATTAAGACTATAAGACCTTTCGTATGGTTGTCTTGTTTCATGGGTGTTGATGTACATTATGATTATGTAGTTCCTTCATCAGGGATTTGGAAAAATATATCTTTCTTACTCTCGACTTTCTGCTCGGCATATATGTTTGACAGTCCATTCTACTTAAAATTTCCCGTATGAATTTGTTTCTAACAATCTGATCTAATTCCTAGGACTGGTTATACTCTTTTATTGCTATGCTTTGTGGAATTACTAGATATGTGAAAGTCAAGTCCTGGGTTCCAGAATGGTCTTTGGATCCATTGACTTTCGTACCTTTAATATTCGATTACAGATCTCTGTAAGTGTTTGATAGAGTTAGATTTGTTCTAAAAAAATTATTCCAGAATTGAATGAATAGCTAACTAGACCAAATCATTTCTGATTTACCACTAGTACTTTACTAGTACTTCCCTGACTCTGTTGTAACCAGTTCACTTTATCTTTACTGTATCGCTTGTAAAGAATCTCTGATTATATAATGTATTTATGTTTGTAATATACCTGTACATGTTCTATATGCATATCGAGAATAATTTCATTCATACAGGGTGTATTTACTTTGAATTTGAACTTGCATGTTCATTAGTGGAGACTCATTTGTATACCATAATTACCTATAGGAACATAATTCTTCATAGATATTGGTATGCTTGACTTCAATCACATCATGCAAACAATTAATTTACTCAACATAATTAATTAAAAGCGAGATGCAACATGTAGTTCATTCTATTACAAGAGTAGTAACCTCTACATAACTAGTCTTCCTAGTTAATACATCCAATGACCTTAGTATTTACTCAACACCACATCCCAATAGAACAAATCCATTCCTAGTTAATGATTAGGAAGTATTTGGTATATCTTTCATCACAACAACATTCGACCATAAGTTCATTCATAGAAGTAAACAAATTACAAAACATAACATTTAACCAGAGAAATGTAGAGTAGCATATCTGAATCGATGTGTGGGGAGCCAAAGAGAACAACCACATTCCTTCCAACTGTAGAACAAGGCAGTCAATCTACTTTCCCGATTCACCCCCTAGACTGACCATGAATCCATGAGGGCGAACTTGAAATCTCCTCTTCAACAATGTTTCTTCTATATGTAATCCTCTCCTTGCCTCACACTCAAAGTTCAGTGTTCATAACAACAAGTTTCCAGTAGTTCTTGTTTTTTACCAGCATACTTGGTAGTGTCCCGCCTCCTCACATATGCTATTTATCAATCAAAATATTTTTTCCGAGGTCTTTTTTTTTTCCCCTTGGGAATTTTCGCAGCTTTCTAAATCCCTGATTTTCAGGGGCTGCCAATGGCCAAATCCTTGATTTACCACTTGCAAAAATCATCCCAAAGGTAGTTCCAACATGTTCCCCACTCATGGAGTCATGGTCAGCTAAATTTAACATGGTTGTTCCATTTGTCCCCCTGCAGTAAATAAAATAATATTCTGTTGACATACAAGTGTCATAGTCAAAAGGTTGGTCAAGTCAGATCAGTTCTCTACATAATAGTCATAATAATTAAATTACAATTTATCAAATTCGAAATTCAAAATTGCCATAAATGGCAAAAATTTTCCAAATTTGAATTTACTAAAAACATAATGGTTTTTCTAATAGATTTTGAATTTAAAAAATAATTTATTTTTGGGGATGTCACATCCTTTCCCCCTTCAATAAAACATTATCCTCAGTGTTCGTTCCTTTCTTGGAACAAGATTGGATGAGATTTTTGCAAATCTCTTTCCAAGTCCCAAGTTTCCTCCTCAGGACTAAAGTGCTTCCATTGCACTTTTACCTAAGCGACGATTCTGTTCCGAAGTGTTATTTCTCTCTGGTCCAGAGTGCGCAGGGATTCTACCTAAAACTCGCCTTTTGGTTCCACCTCCACCAACTTCCAATCGATCATATGAGTAGGGTCATGTGTATACTTTTTCAACAAGGAAACATGAAATACATTATGAATTCTTAAATCAGCTGGGAGTGTGAGTTGGTAAGCTACGAGTCCAATTCGAGCTAATATCTTGAAGGGCCCACAAAACCTGGGTGCCATCTTGGGATAGTTTCCGAGTTTTAGTGAACTTTTCTGGGCTTTGACTTTTAGGTAAACATGATCCCCCACTTGAAACTCCAAGTGTCTTATTTTTTGGTCCTCATAACTCTTCTTCCTGTCCTGTGCCTCTTTTAAGTTTCGTTGTACCTTTCTTACCGTATTCTCCATTTCTTGGAGCATTTCTGATCCAACCATGAGTCGGTTAACTGGATCATCTCAACTAATTGGCATTGTGCACCTTCTACCATATAGTACCTCGAAGGGACTTAATTTAGCCGAAGTTTGGTACCCATTGTTATATGCGAATTCTACCAAGTGCAGGTAGTCTTCTCACTTACTCGGTTTGGTCCTTATGTACATGTAGAGCATATCTTCTATGATCTGATTTGTTTGTTCAGTCTGTCCATCAATTTGTGGGTGGTAATTTGTGCTGAAATTCAAATTAGTATTTAGCCCTGCAAACAATTCTTTCCAAAAAGTGGACATAAATTTCACGTCTCTATCTAAGATCACCATTTTAGGTACCCCATGCAGTCTACAAATTTCTTTCATAAATATTTCAACGATATTTATAGCTTTAAAAGTAGATTTCACAGGGATAAAATGTGCAGAATTACTGGGTTTATCGATTACAACCATGATAGAGTCATTCCGTTTCTGATTTTTGGGAAAACTTGTAATAAAGTCCAACGATATGGCCTCCCATTTCCATTCTGGTACTGGTAATGGTTGTAGTAGGCCAGCTGGATGTTGGTGTTCAGCCTTTACTTGCTGGCAATCCTGGCACCTAGCCAAGTATTTTGTTGTTTCGCCTTTCATATTAGGCCAATCAAACAGTTTCCTGAGTGTGATTATCGTCTTCTGGTATTTTGGGTGACCGAAATACGATTTCTTATGCACTTCATCAAGGATTGTTATCTTTAATTCTGTTGAATCAGGTATGTAAAGTCTATTCTTAAATCGTAGTAACCCATTTTTATCGATACTCAGGTCTGGTTTGTCTAAGTTTGTTGTAGTGTTCTGTAATTATGCCACTAGCTTAGTGTAATTTTTGTCATTACCACCTGTCATCCTTATTCTCTGTTCCAGATTTCTTTCTGCCCTACAAACGTTTATCTCAAATATCCCGTGGACTCTTCTTCTTAAAGCATCTCCTACCTTATTTTCCTTCCCTTTGATATGTCTTACCTCAAAGTCGAATTCACTCAAAAAGGCTAGCCATCTTTCTTTCCTTGCATTAAGATCTGGTTGGTTAAATAGGTACTTCACCCCGCTGTTATCTGTTAATAGTAAAAACTTTCTGCCCATTATTTAGTGTCACCACATTTTTAAAGCGTGTATTACCACTGCCAATTCTAAATCATGAGTGACATAGATAAGGTCATGTTCCTTTAACTTCCTGGACTCGTAGAAAATAACGTGTCCTTCTTGAGTTAGGACACCACCTAGTCCTTCTTTACTTGCGTCGACACATACCATAAAGTCTTTATCTGGGTCTGCTACTTTTAAAATGGGTGCAGTCATTAATAATTCCTTCAACTTATTAAAACTCTCTTGGCACTTCTGTGACCAGTTAAACTTGGTCCCCTTCTTTTGTAACGATGTGATGAGGTAGGCTATTTTGGAAAACCCCTCTATAAATCTGCGATAATATCTGGTGATTCCCATGAATGATCAGATGTCCGATACATATTTTGGTACCAACCATATCATAATGGCTCTTACATTCTCAGGGTTGACTGCAATGCCTTCTACAGAAATTACATGTCCCAGGTACCGTATCTTCCTCTGATAAAAATCACACTTATCGAATTTAGCATATAGTTGGTGCTTCCTCAAGGTTTGCAGAATGATTCTCAAGTGTTCTTCATGTTCTTCTTCTGTTTTGGAATATACCAGTATATCGCCAATAAAAACCAACACGAATTTGTCCAAGTATTGACTAAAGATATTATTCATCAAGCACATGAATGTGGATGGTGCGTTAGTGAGTCCGAAAGGTATGAACACATATTCGTAATCTCCATATCTTGTTTGAAAGGCTGTCTTGATTATGTCCTCGTCTTTTATCCTAACCTGATGATATCCCGATCGTAATTCTAAGCTCGAAAATATCTTTGCCCCACCTACCTGATCGAACAGATCGTTTATCCTAGGTAAGGGGTAATTGTTTTTAATATTCACTTTGTTTAATTTTCTATAGTCGATACACAGTCTTAGAGTACCATATTTCTTCTTCACAAAGAGAACTGGTGTTCCCCAAGGTGAAACACTCAGTCTGATATATTCTTTGTCCAATAACTCCTGTAGTTGTATTTTCAATTCTGTCAATTCTGGTATACTCATTCGATAAGGTGCTTTTGAGATAGGGGCTGAACCAGGTAGTAGGTCTATGGAGAAGTCTATCTCTCTTCTAGGGGGTAATTCTGGTATTTCATCAACTAATACATCTCTGAAATCATGTAAAACAACAAAGTATTCCAAGTTAGGTTTGTCTTTCTTTTCTAACAGGTTTGTTATTTGGATGGCATAAACTTGACATCCCTTTCTCATACATTTCTTGAATTGCATCGTAGAAACTTGTCCAACGGATACTGGTTTTGGTATACCTTGGACTATTCTAGTGGTGTCATAATCGTCTTTATAGTTAAGTGTCTTTGTATAACAATCGAGTATTTCCTTGTGATTTTCCAACCAATCCATTCCGATAATCATATCATAAGATCCTAGTGGTAAGATGTTTAGATTTGTCCTTATATTTTGGCCATCTAACCTGAACTCAAGATCAGAAATAAAGTCAACTACTTTCCTTTTTGTTCCAGTAGCTAGCTGTACCATCCATGATTTTGCGTGCTTTAGTTTCTTAAGTTTATTTGACTCTGCTATGCCAGGCGTAATATAACTTAACGTAGCTCCAGGGTCAATTAAAACAAAAAATTGATTATTATTGATTTTGCCTTTGATTTCTACCATAGAGGACTGGTAGTCAGCTTGTCAACCATCTATGACAAAATTTATCCGATGCAGGCTTTTACCCACATCACCCACCGTCGAGGCTTCCTTCAAGTTATGAACAACAATGTTGTTTGTTGAAGTTAAACATGGACAATTCCTCTTTAGGTGAGGTTCTCCACATTCCCAACATTTTAACAGTTCACGGGGGCTGTCCCCAAACTTCTTTGTTCCTAGATTTACTGGTTTACCGCTTCCTTGCATATTCGGATGGTTGGAGTGAAAATATTTTCTCAGAAATCTTTTTGCTGCATTTTGATAAGGAGTTGGCCGGTATCCCTTCTTCCGCTGGTTCATTTGATCTTGTTTCTTATCTTTCTAGGCTTTGGGAAACTTTGCCCACCGTTTATACTGGCCATAGAACATTCGTGCTTTCCTGAATACTTCACTCAAGGATTTGGGGTTGTCAAACTAAATTCTGTCCCTGTAGGACTGTGGTAAACAACTTGAGAATCACTGGATTTTCACCTTATCCTCCCGAATGTAAGGTATGAACCTTAGTAATTCCAGGAATTTATTTATAAGATCCTCCATTGTCATCTATCCAAGCCTTAACTGGTAAAATTATTTGGTTTTCCTTTCATAGTAGCTTTCAGACAGACATTGTTTCTTGAAATATTTCTTGAAGTCAGACCATTCCATCTGTTTTTCTTTTAATCCCTTTGCCAATTTCAGATCTTGCCACCAGATGCTAGCCTTTCCTTCCAGGTTGTAAATGTCCATTCTGACTTTCATGTTGCTGGAATATTTGTATATTTGGAAATATTTTTTTATATCTAATAGCCATGCCTCAACTTATTCACATGTTCTGGATTCCCTGTCAAATGTAGCAGGTTTAATCTTCTTGAATTCCCCTTCAAGATGATCTACTTGTTTCCTTTTCCTGTCTGGTTTTTCTTTATCTTCCGCTGAAGGGGTACCCTAAGATGAACTGTCCTCTTTTTCTGCTTCAGGACCAGAGTTCTTGGAGGCGTTCTTGCTGACCTCTTCTTCATGATTTTTGTCCTTTGGAATTTTGTTGGTTACTATGTTGCACAACATGACTTCATTTATCTCTTACTGTTCCTGCTTTTCTTTCTTCAGTTTCTCTTTGTCTGCTTTGAAAACCTACATTTCAATAATAAGGTTCCTCATTGTTTCCAGTACTTCCATAGGTGAAATTCCGTCACTATTCTGTCTTGGGTCTCTAGGAGGTCCTTGCTCTGGATTTCCTTCCATTCCATTTTCTGCATCATTCTGGTCTGCCATAATTCACACAAAACAGAAGGGGTTTTTTGTTTGTAATATAAAAAGGTTTATTAGTTTTGTGTCATTTTAAACTATATATTAATCATTAAAGTGGCCCTGTTCAGGTCCAATATTGTAACCTTTTGCTCTTATACCATATGTAATGTACCTCACTATCACACAAAAAAAAATAAAAAAATTTAGTTTATATAACTATATGACAAAAGGGAAAATATAACATGATTATAAGATCGGTTAAAAAGATCTGTTCGTAAAACCCCAAAGGAAAAACCTTTAACCTCTACTTACCACAAGAGGTTCGTATTACCTCCATTCCAATTACCTCTTTGTGTAATGGATCATGTGTATAAGATGGGTCTTATAACTCCTATTACGATTGAATCCCTTAAAACATAAGACTTTCATAGTTGCACACATGTCTACTTGGTTAATTTTAACCCTAGGCAACTTTACTTAGTTTCCCCACCATATGATTCATAGGGTCAATTTTTTTTTTTACTCTCAGGCAACTAGCATATCCACTATGTCTCGGTTAATTAATGGTACTTAGTACTAGGGTTAATCATAAAATAGTTACTATATCCAAATGCCAGTGGAAAATTCTGCCACTAGGTTCAGACTGCTGACTCAAGATAACATCGAGGGAAGAAAGGGGTTTTTACTTCAGTCGAGTCGTGAAGGTTTTTATCGTGGCACTTCCTAAGTGGAAGGAGCGGTCCACTGTCAAGGCAGTTAAGGCTCCACAAGCTCTATTAATGTTAGGTCTGCGAGCTCCATTGAATTTACTGGGCTCTATACCCAAAATATCATACCGGTTCTGACATTGTCACATGGCCCAACCGCCCTCTGCGCTCTCCACATTTACTCCGAGATGACAGGGTGTCATTTACGGTTGAAGTGGGTTCATAGTTGTCATTGTTGAGTTCTGCGAGGAGGATTTGTGTAACAAATCTTTGAGGCACAGTGTATTATCATGGTACTTGCTCCAAGGTTGTAACAGATGGAACATACCTCATCCCTAGTAAGTTTCTCATTATGCATGATACTCTGGTTGATTAGGAAGATAAATATTTTTTGTTTTTTTTTAAGAGTCTTGGAATAAAGGCTTCCGTAACCTTCCAGTATTATTTCCCTATGTTGAAAGTTTTTCCTTTATTGTTGTCGAACAGTCTTAAGACCTTTGCAAAACTTTGATTTAGTCCAATGATGATATTTTGCAGTACTTCCAGTGTTTACTTACATTATTCACTACCCTCATCGTGTTCTATTCGATTCGGTTAAAATAGCTGAGATATCGTCGTAATGTTTAAATGACTTATAACTACTATATGTGATTCGGTTCTAGACGGTTATGTATAGTTTCTAGTTCGGTATGAAAAGTTTACTCCATGATAGTGTACAATCTGACTTAAATATTTATAAGAAAACTACTACTGTCGATTTTTGTTTTCCATTAGAATTGTTAATTGTTGTGCAAGGACTTTCACCTTGTAAATATTTTTGTTTTCAGGGCTTGTATAATTCACTAATGATGGGCCCTATTTGATGCAAGGGTACCCATAAGAGGATCAATACACCATCCACCCTCGGCCCAGGTGTCTGTCCAGTTGGCAATGCGACAAGGAAAACATGAAAAACATGCAAGTCTGTCGAAACATAAGTTAAATATAATCAGGAAATGCTTCGTTACTAACCGACATCGTTCTGTTGGTATTTTATCATTTCTATGATTACTGATATTTTAAATGATACTTCTTTCAGGGCTTTCACCTACCCAAGGATCTCGGATGTTCGGTTCTTACCTTCGGCGCAAAGGTATTCGAGTTCCCTGTAGGCCTTTCTAGAGTTTCAATAGTGAAAGGGAACGCTCTCTTCCTGGATTTCTGTATGTTCGGTATGGTTTCGTTCGATTGCCTCCAATGGTTTGGGATGAGGGGGGGTCCTCCAGTTGTATTCTTAGCTTTCTGGTTTGACTACTGTGTATAAAGATTATTGTACATGACTTTGTTTTTAATTGAATAGTGTAATGAGTTGGGTACTTTTATTTCCAGTCGTTTTGCTATTTAGTCTCATCCCAAAACTGTAACTTATTTACCATTGCTATCATCTAGAATGTATTCAGCTTCAGATGTTTACACAGTCTGAAATCAAGTTCAACATTGTGTAAAAGGACCTTGAAAAATTCTAGGGTTTATACTCAGTATATTGACTCTGTTACACAGACATTGCATGTTATAATTAATTAAGACTATAAGACCTTTCATATGGTTGTCTTGTTTCATGGGTGTTGATGCACGTTATGATTCTGTAGTTCATTTTTCAGGGATTTGGAAAAATATTTCTTTCTTACTCTCTACTTTCGGCTCAAGATATATGTTTGATAGTCCAGTCTACTAAAACTTTCTCGTATGAATTTGTTGCTAACAGTCTAATCTAATTCCTAGGACGGGTTATACTCTTTTATTGCTACATGCAGAATTACTAGATATGTGAAACTCAAGTCCCGGGTTCCATAATGGTCTTTGGATCCATCAACCCTCGTACCTTTAATATTCGATTACAGATCTCTGTAAGCATTTGAAAGAGTTAAATTTGTTCTAAAAAATTGATTCCAGAATTGAATGTATAGCTAACTAGACCAAATCATTTCCGATTTACCACTAGTACTTTACTGATATATATATATATATATATATATATATATACTACAATTTTTTT
>ML817146.1:41234-53683 GCA_009831015.1 Picea engelmannii | reverse complement strand
ATCACTTGTACAAAATCTCTGATTATATAATGTATTTCTGTTCGTAATATACCTGTACATGTTCTATATGCATATCAAGAATAATTTTAGTCATACAGGGTGTATTTACTTTGAATATGAACTTGCATGTTCATTAGTGGAGACTCATTTGTATACTATAATTACCTACAAGAACATAATTCTTCATAGATATTTGTATGCTTGAATTCAATCACATCATGCAAACAATTAATTTACTCAACATAATTAATTAAAAGCGAGATGCAACCTGTATTTCATTCTATTACAAGAGTAGTAACCTCTACATAACTAGTCTTTCTAGTTAATACATCCAATGAACTTAGTATTTACTCAGCACCATATTCCAATAGAACAAATCCATTCCTAGTTAATGATTATGAAGTATTTGGTAGATCTTTCATCACAACAACATTCGACCAGAAGTTCATTCATAGAAGTAAACAAATTACAAAACATAACATTTAACCAGAGAAAGGTAGAGTAGCATATCTGAATCGATGTGCGGGGAGCCAAAGGGAACAACCAAGTTCCTCCCAATCGTAGAACAGGGCAACCAATCTACTTGCCCGATTCACCCCCTATCCTGACCATGAATTGATGAGGGCGAACTTGGAATCTCCTCTTCAACATTGTTTCTTATATCTGTAATCCTCTCCTTACCTCATACTCAAAGTTCAATGGTCATAACAACAAGTGTCTAGTAGTTCTTTTTTTTCCCAATCATACTTGGCAGCGTCCTACCTCCTCACATATGCTATTTATCAATCAAAATATTTTTTCTCAGGTCTTTTTTTCCCGCCCTTGGGAATTTTCGCATATTTCTAAATCCCTGATTTTTAGGGGCTTCCAATGGCCAAATCCTTGATTTTCCACTTGTAAAAATCAGCCGAGAGTTAGTTCCAACATGTTCCTCACTCATGGAGTCATGGTCAACTAAATTTAACATGGTTGTTCCATTTGTCCCCCTACAGTAAATAAAATAATATTCTGTTGACATACAAGTGTCATAGTCAAAGATTCAGTCAGGTCAGATCAGGTCTCTGCCTAACATTCATAATAAGTAAATTACAATTTATCAAATTCGAAATTCAGGAAAAAAATCCCAAATTTGAATTTACTAAAAACAGAATGGTTTTTCTAACAGATTTTGAATTTCAAAAATACTTTATTTTTGGGGATGGCACACTATTGCTTGCTAATATGAATCACATAAGGAGTAAAGGGGCCATGCACATAGACCAGCTATTAAGGGAGAGGTGTGGCAGCATCCCCAACACAACCTACTAGCACTCTCATCATGACTCGAATTGTAGGTTAATGATTACCTAGTTCGAGAAGTCCACAATGTCGTGAGGGAATATTGAGATAGTCGCTTATAGAGATTTATAACGGGCATGTTCCTTATTCCTTAGAAGCCCTTAGTCTCTCACAAGGTCGCTTGATTGGATTATTGACTCCTAGGGCTAGAAAAATACCAAAACTAGTCAAACGTGAGTGGCACCCTTGGAGCACGGAGTGCGTCATGAAGGGCATGTCGCGAAATTGAAAATTTGAATCAAAGACGAGTGGCACCCTTGGAGAACATAGTGCATCTTGAAGGGCACATCGTGGAATTTAAAAAAAAAATGAGTCAAAGAATATAGGTGGCCTATAAACCTTTGAGAGAATGTTAAACCTTGTAAAAATATTGAGCACTTCCAAATTAATTAATTGATTAATTAATTAATTAAAGAATGAATTTATTAATCATAATCCCTAAGGGTCTAATCCCTAAGGGTCAATTTAAGAAATCAATGAAAATAAAATAAATCTAAAGAGTCAGTTAATACACATTGTGCAAGAAAATACCAAATTAGAATTTAAAGTAAGAAAAGAATAAAACATTAAAGACTGTGTAAGCATAGAAAGGTATCTAGAGTTTAATTAACACTAGTCTAAATAGAGAACACTCATATTTTAACTCAACTCAATTTAGAAAGGTGTCAATCATTAATTGGAAATAAAGGGAATAATGGGACAACTAGGAGTGATTTTAGGAGCACTTTTAGGATGGGTGAGGGTGATAAGTGTATGGGGGGGAATAATTTATAATTAATTATTTAAAAAGGATGAATTAAATGTGCAAATGCCAAGGTGTCACAGAAAAAATTCTATAAAAAAATGGCTGAGTTGAGAGATGGAGGAGATCGATTATGAGTAAGGTTATGTTGCATAAAGTCTAGTTGGTTTTACTTGTGAGAGTTGGGATACCCATCTTGAGAAAGAGAGTGGTGGCTCTACCTTGTGAGGCGAGCTGAGAGCTAGAGGATTTCTGGTTGTGTGTGTGTGTGGCCCCTTTGCGACTCGGGGGGATAAGGGGGAAGAAGACTACCCCTAGCGTTGGCTGGGAGGTACCAATGAAGTTTTAACTGTTATCAAGTGAATGAAGGAAGGGAACGCCAGTCGCCAAGGATCGTCATCAATCCTATCTTCGTCGGTCATGGTATTTTCATTTTTAGTTTGCGTTATATTAATTTTTTATTGTATTGATGTTTTTGAATTGTTGAAAGTGGAAATGGCCTTTGGATATTGGACTGGAAATATTCCTAGATGATTATGTATTGTAGAAAGAAAATTATAACGAGTCTGAATTTTTAACCCAACTAAATCTTGACTTCTCATTCATTGTTTTCCCTTTCAATTGGGGGGGTTAATCTATGTGTTTTTAAGAGTTTTCTTGTGCTTGTTCATTATAACTCACCCAACATGTCTACGCCTTTATTTTTCATTGAACAATTTGATTTGAATGTGATTTCCTAGCATTAGATTTGGGTTTGCATTCTATTCTTCGTGTTTTTCAAAATCTCTGAGTTATTAACCTTTGTGTTTTCTTTAAAATGTGCCCAGCATGCTAACCATTATATTCTCTCCGTTTTACCTCGTTTCCTATGTGTTTTGGCATGGAAGGACACCTTATGTGTTGGGAAAGGAACACATTGCGTTTACTTTGTTTTTTCTCTGCGTTTTGGGAGTTATAAACCCTGCATCTTAATCCGATGCTCAACGATTTCTCTCCTTTTGTTTTGTGATTTTCATTTTCCCTCAGTGAATTTAAAATGATGTGTATCATTCAAGATTCTCCTTTCCCTAAATGAATTTAAGCAATGTGTATCATATATGCATTGTCACAACATAAACACTCCATATTCTTCTCCTAAAAAAATGTTTTTGTCTCTGCCTGGAATACCCAGCCTTCCATAAAATCCTTCTTCGTTTTACAATCGGATTACCCTGCGTTTTCTCCTAAATCCCATTCAGTGATCTGGATGGGATTTCACTCAATGGATTCACTCCTTAATCTGTGAATTTTCCTACGATTTTGCCCAGAAAATATTCAATCTCTTGCGTTCCAGCTATTGGGATAACCCCCAATGATTTTATAATGCCACTCAACGAATTTATTGTAGTTCTTTGAATTTTTGGGGAGTCTTAAAGTCTCTGTTTTACCTTGTGCAAATTCACCCAGCTAGTGTGAATATCTCCTAAAGGTTTTACCCTTTGAACTCTGTGTTCTTCCCTAGTGTACCTTGCGCAACATCACTGGCATACTTGCGTTGTCGAGTGCGTCCGAATGCACAGCCGTGAGGAGGGCCCTTCCCTCCCTTCCTGAGTGTGAAGGGGGTACCTTCCGATGTGAGTAGAAATCATGATTTTCCTTGAACTAGGCACACTCCAGCATAGCAATAGATTAAACCCTGAGTTTCCAACCCATGTGATGTATAACCATTCGCCCAGTCGTTGCCAAGTATCCCACTTCCGTTTTTACCCAGTTTAAACTTTGTGAGAGCTCTCGCATTGCCCTTCATCTTAATGAGAATGGCATAACAATTAATGAATTGAGAAGCTCTCGTATGACCTTCATGTTTGGGGTAGCATATCATTTTAGGTGTTAATGAATTTGTTTGGCATGGGATAGTTGACTGTTTCATGATAAGGCCCGAACCTAGTTATTTCTCGTCTTACCTATTTTTATATGTGCATATAGGAGAATAATGATTACTAACTTTTCATGGAAGAAATAATTTTTTCTAATAATCAATGGTGTGAGTAATTCCTTATTGATTAGTGGTAAATATTCACTTTAGTGTACTCCTAGGATAACCCGTATTTATTCAACCCTTAGATACCATGCTTACGGTTCATTGATAAATGTTTTTATTCCTTAAGGAAAGAAACACCGATGATGTATCCCTCTAGTTTACTTATGGAGTTTGATTTGCATGGGGCCTTACTTGCGGATTGCATCTTGGTTCTTATTTTTTCAGGTCTCGTTGTAAAGTATTGATCTACTTATGCCTTCTTAACTATAGGGAATTTAAACATGGGGAATTTATACATAATTAATTATGATAAAACAAGGATTGGTCTATGATTTTACTTGAAGGAATCCTTATAGTACAACTTATAATTATGTCCCTAATCCCTTCCCTAGTAAAAGAGAACATCGTTGAATGTACTAAATTTCACCAGATTACTAAAGGCCTAAAACCTAGGGTAGTAGAGCTTGATCTCCTTGGATCTGACCTCAACATTACTGGCAATAATTATATTTGATTTTTATCATATTTTAAAATGAGATAGGTTCTCTTGTTGTGCTTACGACCTCTTGTGTATCATTCCTTTAGTAAATTGCTTTGGAATTACTTGGAAGATAACATGTGGATGGTAGATTCTAACTGTACACCTTGAAGGGTTGATAGTTTCTTTATTGTCAGAATGTTTCATAAGTGGATGAGTCAATTGATTGTTTCATGATAGGGATGATGGACTTTGTAGAATGTTTCATAGATAGTAATTGCACCATTAATTATGTGAAGGTCTGATTGTTTTAGAAGTCTGTTTACCTTGCGCCATGAAATTATAATTAATGATTTCTCTTATGCCTTGAATTTATGTGATGTATGAATGCGTAAGTGAACAAATTCCTTGTGCCATGAATTAAATTGATAATTACTCTTGTAGCATTGAATATTGTGATCCAAAGGATTAAATTTTTAGATTACTCGCGCGCATTGTCATAATGCTAATGTATGATTTCCTAAGTGATTATATTAATTGCGCAAATTGAATGATGTTGATTTATGTTTAATTCAGTAATTAGATCACTCATGCACCTTGAAAATAATGTTGATTTATTTTTGAATTCAGTAATTGATTAATCACGCGCCTTGAAATAAAATAGATGTTTTCTTTTGCGCCATGAAAATAAATTAAGGTTGATTACACTTGCGCCTTCACTTATATTGTTATATGATTGATTTAGTAATTAAATTCTCTTGCGCCATGAAAAGTAATGATGTTGATTGATTGAGCTAGTTGGTTTTCGACTTGATTGTGTTAGTGGGATGTAGACAACTCCTTGATCCTTAGAACAATCGCCATCCCTGAGACCTTTAGTGGTCAAAATAAGTTGGATAAATCCTAGGGTTGAGCGTTGGTTATGTGTTTTGGAGGTCCTTACCTTGCAGGGTAAGTTGGGCGGGCAATGTCTTTATTTTATCTTTATATTATCTTTGTGTGATGAGTTGAGCGATTACAAATATTGATGATTCTAGTTGATCGTGATGAGTTGATTTTGTGTCGCCATTTATGATGTTTGTTGATTATGTGTCGTTATCTAAATGTGATGATGTGTTGATTATCTATCATTACTAATTATGTTGATGCATTGACTATGTGTCGCTATATTTATGTTGATGCATTGGTTGCGACGTTATTTGATTACATCGATGATTCACTTGTAATTCCTTTAATTATGATGTCGTTTGATTATGCCCTTCTTGAATTATGTGTTGACGTTAATTTCCTAATGCTTAAATAAAATAAATATTTTTTTCCTTTTGTTCTTCTCTTTTCCTAGTTGTAACGGTGGGGCCGTTACACCTACCAATCCTTTCATTAGACTTTGTCTCAACATTTCCCATGTTCACATGAAAGCCTCAAACCTCCTCCTCATGGTTGTAATATCCCTAGGAATATTCCATAACCCAAGTCCTCATATAAGAACTAAATTTGTTTTCCTACACCTCTAATTCTACAAGAAATGTGCATGTGATAATTATTGCTAGCACATGGATACTAAAAGCATTTAATTAACTAGAATAAAAGTTATTATTCACATCAATTTATAAATAACACAATGCACCCAATAAAAATATGATTCCTTAAATGCATTCCTCTCCGAAACATCTCTCCATCGGCTGTATTCACACCTGAATTAGAGTTTTGAGAGAAAAGTTACAACATTCACATGCTGCAATTTCCACTTATTGCTACAAAATTTACTTTATTACTTTTTGATGCCATTTTTGCACCTAATTCAAAATTTTGGATGGATATATGTCTTTTCATCCTCACTACCTTTCTGGTGACTACTTTTTTCCCTCAAATCCGAGCTCTGAGATGAAATTTATGATCCAAATAAGTTTAGTCTTTTTTATCCAATTTATCCTCACATGCTGCAGGTGTCTTCTTTGTCTTCCTGCACATTTTTTACATACCTAGATTTCAAATAAAACTTTGTGGATGTATTCTTTGGTTCATAATATTTCCATATATTTCTCTTATGCCTCAAACATACTTTCTAGCGAGGAGTTATTCCCTCTAGAAGTAAATTGGTGCCAAAATTTTACCTTAGTTGTTTCAATTGTAACTTTCTCATAGGAGCGTTGTTTCACGCCCAAAGTAACTCATTGGATAGCTCTGCCTGAGTTCTTTTATTTAATATATAGTGACACAATGTAAATTTGGTACACTCTAATCCCATGGATTTTGATTTCCTAAAAATGTTGTTTAGGGCCTTCAAATTGCCTCGCATGTTCATGACCTTCAAAAATTTGAAAATTTCATTGAAAGTTGACAATTTTACTGTTATAACAGCCTTTAAATTTGAATCATCGTCCTCAAATTAGGTAAAATATCAGTCATTGGTCTGAACTCTATCGAAGATCAACAATTTGTTTTGAACAAACACACAACGTTTCCAAACTATCGACCCGACCATCAACCATCATCCCTTTCCTTTGGAAACCAATTCATGATACATTGCTAAACCAATTTACCTGACCATCATCCATCGGTGATTTTTGTTAGAGGATGAACTAATTTATCAATTCAATTGACTCAATCATCGACCATCGACCATCTCTTGGATGACGCAACAACTATGTTGATGTGGCATGACACATGGATGTTGATGTGCCATGACATGTCATCCTCAGGTGTCAACAAAGATGATGTGGCATGACACATGGATGTTGACGTTGAATGGGAGATCCTCCTCCTCATTTCTTCACCGACCATCGATATTTTCCCTAGAGAACCAAAACACCTCATTGAATTGGCTAACCAGATCATCGGTCGTCGACGATCGCCGATCCCTCTTGTCGAGTGAAAACCTTGCTAAATTAACCAACCTCAACATCGGCGTTGACGATTTCCATTGGCAATTTAAACACTTCACCAATTCGAATGACCCAACCATATACCATTAGAAAATTATCTTTTACAAATCCAATAGTTAAAAAATTTCAACCAAATCTTAGATGAATTTGGGTTGTTGATCTTCCATTCCAAATGATCTTGATCATTGATCGGCTCCTACTCCCAAATGACTGAAAAAAAACCTAGACCATCAATTTGTCCTATTTTCCAAACTACCAAAAATGAATCTCGACCGTCGATCTTCTGGACCTTGCCAAATCCCCCAAAATTATAAGTTTTTAAATCTATTGCAATGAATATAGGACGTTGATCTCAAAATTAGATGCGATCTGAACCGTTGATCCATTAGACTTCGCCTAATTCTACAATGACGATTAAAACACATGTTTCAACCTTCCAAGTTGAATTTTAACTTTGTAAATCTATAGATTGAATCCAATAAACTTATTAGACATTTATGAGGCATCTGAAACTAGAATTTGGTCACAAATTTATGCATTTTTCTTTGATTTTTCTCTGTTTTTTCCCCAAATTCATCACAAACTGAAATCTCTAACAATGTATTCCCCAAATTCACATTGGTTCTTGGCCCATACAGGTCCAATGATCGAAAGAAAACCTACAATACAATAATGTAATGTTCCCCAACCCAGGTGAGGGTAATTACATGTAGAAAACACATAAATAAAAAAGGTTTCTGCTATTTGTTTCTTGTAGCTTACCAACTATGAATTACAACCAAATTTAACTATTGTATGTTACAATTAATTAAATTAATCTACAAAATTCTGAAATAAACATGGAATGCATCTAATAAACTTAATTACATCAACATATAAATCATTTTTATAGACATATTAGATGCACGATAACTCAACTCATAAATATAACACGTACAAAATAAAAAAATATATATATTTTAATTCATTTTTTCAACCAACTGCTTGGGATAGACGTTCCACCCAAGCATAGACTTGTTTTTCAGAATCTCAACAGAAATTCACCCCCGAGCCAGGGCTAGAAATCAACAAAAGTGCATGGTCTTTCATTGTCCACTCACAACTCATAAATCCCACAACCCACTGGCATTCCCCTACAATTGTCCCGATTTTCCACCACCTCTCTTTCGATCAACCTTCCCATGCCAAGGAATGTACCAATTTATTTATCTCAGTCCATTGGGCATCCCATTAATTTATCACCGTCTCTCTAGCACAATTAACAAGAAATCTCTCTGTTGGGAAACTCAAGGAAACTCACTTCTAGAAACACTACCAGGAAAAAAAAATAAAACACTTTCTCTGATAGTGCAACTCACAAAGGAGTTCACTCTTCTAGCCTGACAAACTAACTCTTCAATATTCAGCTCTAAAATTCTCTACCATGCTCCAAAATTTTCCCTCCATTGTTTCTCTAAATCCAAGCTCTTCTTTTATGCTCTCTGCTTGTTGTTCATGAAAAAACATTCACTTTCTAAAACTGTTGTTACTACCCATACACATTTCTCTCCTTTGGTTTTCTTTATTGACTTACAGACTTCCCCAATATGATTTTACTCAACCCCCATGTTCCCAATAACTATGGGATGTGAATCCTCACACCCACCCTCTAACATGCATTCAATAATTGGCTTTGCGAACACTCAAAAACAAAATAGAAGGTTCATATACCAATAGTAATTTTAGGAAGTAATTTGAACTAATCGACATGGGTAATTCCCCCTTAAACCCATCTTAGACATTCTCTTAGACCCTCCTCTATCTTCTGGATTAATTCAGATCCCATCTCTGTCCATGTCCTTTTAGTAGTTGGCATCACATTTTATTATTAAAATTTATAAATACAATTTGCGTATACATCGCTTGGTTGTGGCCACACATTATAGCTACATTAAGGATTAATTAAAATGGGGATTCTAGTGGGGATATTACACATTGGTTGGATGTTATATTGGAGGTGGCCATTTGAAGGAACAAGTTACTAAAATCACTTTCGGCTAGAATGGGAAGGTTGGAATTAGAAGGGAAGCAGACATAGACAAATCCTCAAAATGTTGATAACAGAGGCAACTTCAGGAGTCTGAATAACAATGCTCCTCAAGTTATGCAAAGAGAACATAGGAACGGATATAGATATGATCAGAAGGTCCAAACTCCCCTTCAAAACAACCTTGTTGCAGATGAAGATGAAGAAGAAGAAGAGATTGATCCTGAAATCCATTATCTCAGAGACACCTCCCCATTTCCCCATTTAAATCAATATTCCTACAAAGAGTCCCTTATGGACAACCAAATAAATGAGCTGATTAAAAGGGAGAAAGCTAGCAACAACCCAAATAGATACAACCTCAGATATAAGAAGAAATAAGAGACATATAAGATCCTTGCTCATCCTCCGAGAGTAGAGAAGCTTGCTAAATATGCAACAAACACCAGCAAGGAAAAGAAATCTCAGAATCCCTCACCAGTAGACAAATACCCTGTCTCAGAAGTGAGAGAAATTTTGAAGCCCCCTTCCCCCTTTAGTTATGATCATGAAATCCAAAAGATCAGAATCCTTGTGCCCCTTTCAGAGCTAGTCAAGCATGAATATTTCAAAAAATCCCTCTCTAAGTTGTTGCAGTCTGAGCCATCTTCCCATTCCACAGACTCAGTAAACCTCCAAGATGAAAATCCAATAGTCATATTAGGTCCTATGGTAGAAGATAGATATGATCCATCCCCTCCCTTCTACACATCATCGAACATACATGACAAGGTGTTTCATAATTGTCTGATGGACTCAAGGGAATCTCACAATCTCATGCCCAAAACTGTCATCGAAGAACTTGGATTGGAAATCACAAAATCCTATCATGATTTGTATTCTTTTGATTCGAGGAGGGTACAATGTATTGGGGTCATCAAAGACCTAATGGTGACCTTGTTTCAGCTACCCATGAAAAGTGTGGTCATGGATATTGTGGTGGTTGACGTTCCTCCCAAGTTCGGCATGTTGTTGTTAAGATCTTGGATAAAAATACTTGGGGTAAATTTGCAGATGGACCTCACATATGCTACCATTTTGGTGTTTGGAGGGGATCATAGGAGGTTGTACAAAGAAGCTCAGTTGGCCTATATTGTCAGTGATGAAGCAGATCCCACCAATCATCCCATATTTTCCCTTGACACTGATTTGGGATCTAACTTATTGAAACTCATCGATACCCTTGACCCCCCTCTTGAGATCATAAAGCAACCCATCTCTTCTCATGAAATACCTCCCCCAACTACTTTTGTGTGGAAGATGTTCTTTGATAGAGCCTCTTCTATGGAAGGTGTTGGTTCCAGAGTGTTTTTTGTGTCACCTTGTCAAGAAACTATATCCCTGTCATACAAGTTAGAGTTTGAAACTACCAATAATGTGGTAGAGTATGAAGCTCTTGTTTTAGGTTTGAGGGCTGAAAAAGATATGGGAATTGAGGAGATATCAGTGTTTGGAGATGCTGAGTTGATCATCTAGCAGATCATAAATGCTTATCAGGCTAAACACCCTCGACTCATAAATTACAAAAATGAAGTGTGGGATCTGGTTGACGGATTTTTCCTGGATTTCAACATTTTATTTTTTCCCAGAGAAGAAAATTTTATGGTCGATTCTCTGGCTGTCTCAACAAGCCAATTCAGGATCCCACTTCCACCTAATCTCATGTATGATGTTGAGATTAGATATAGGCCCTCTGTACCTGATAATATCAAGCATTGGAAGGTGTCCGAGGATGATCTTGAAATCATAAGATTTATTGATTCGGTCGATGATTCCTCTTTATTACACATTGATTAGGATAATGATTCCGAGGGTGACCCTTCCCCTGAAGTATTTTTGAATAAAATCGCTAGTCATCATATTGTTCATCTACCTAACAACCACATTCCAAAGGGACTAGTTCCTTTGGAAAGATTTTTCAATGGGAATGATGTGGTAGTGAAGGGTAAGGTTTCAAATGATAATGCTAACATAGTTGAATGCAACATTCACACAGAGGGATATCGAAAGTTTGCTAAGTTGTCAAGTATCCTGTCAGTGGAGGAAAGAGATGAATATGCTGAGTTGTTAAATGAATTTGTAACGTCCCCGACCATCAACCCCACGGTTGGGCCAACACTACTATGCAGAAAAACACTTATGTAACACATTCTGCATTCTAATGAACTTAAAATGATTAATTACAGTTAAACACATAACTACTTCTAGCATTTCAGAGTTATGGAAATAACAATAATTCATATGCACAACAAAATACATGATAACATTGCAAGAATCACAGGTATGTAATTTAATTAATTACAGAATTACAAAACATAGTGACACTTATCTTTGAAACTGTCACACACCACCAACTGCGTGTAGACCTTCCATGAACCTCCCAGCCTTATACCACGCTGCTCATCACTATCAATAGTAGGTCACCCCCGAGCTAGGACTAAGCTCCACCAGGTAAGGAATCCTAGGCTAGGAAAGGTTTACAGGAAGAATACACGTAAAAGAAGGAGGATTCTCTCCCAGGAACCACTTGTGCCCACTGCCCACACACTCTCCTTCCCCACATGCCTGTCCCACCCCAGGAGTATACACCTTTTATTTCACTTAGACAGTCCTTTGGATGCTAACCTCCCTTGCCTTGGGCTTCAACAAATCGGACCAGAAATATTTGAGCTCTGTGGCATCTACAGGATTCATTCTAGGAGCTCTCTCCTTCCTCTGTGCACTCTCTCACCTGGAGAGAGTCGCTCACAGGCTTCGTAAAACCTACCTCTTCAACAACAATCACCTCCCTTGTTGGACAACTGAGAGGGGGGGTGAATCAGTTGTTACCATGCTTAAACAATTATGCTTCTTTTAAACTCTTTGCTGAAACACTAAATGATGATCACAATAATGCAGGGAAATAAACAATTGCTCATTCA
>ML817146.1:11575-33344 GCA_009831015.1 Picea engelmannii | reverse complement strand
AGGAACTTTGACATATCCAACTCGCGATCCTCGAAACTCTGATGACTACGCTCCTGGTCCATATGACCATTATCCTCATGACCGTAGCCAAACCTTCACTCCCTTTAAAGACCTTGCAGGTTCTCATTGATCCAACGGTGGTCAGGTCCCTGCGCTCGGATCTAACGGTTGAGACCTGTCCTCCTATCAAGCTTCTCCCAGTGGCGCCCGATCGCTGCCACGCGTCCTTCCAAATAGACGGTCCTGATTATGTCGGGATTTCACCTTGGCTTTTCCCAATGGTAAACCTCGTACAGCTTCTGTCTGATCTGACGGCCCTCGTTCTTTCGGGAAATTTGAATGAGATCCTATGGTTTTGGATCTCTGTCTTCCTTCTCTTCTGCAAATTCCTGTACTTTGAGCTTTGCCTTTGCTGTGCGCGTTTTCTTCAACGTTGTTCCTCCTGAGCTTTCACGTCTGAATCCCCAAGGGATTTTTATCCTTATTATCCTACCATCTCCACTACTGTACTTGCCATCAATGACAAGTCTATGCTGCCTATAAAACATGCCAACAATCCTTTGTACATTCTTCCTGCACCCATGCCATATTCATTGTTGTACTTGCCATCAATGACAAGCATATGCTACCTGTTAAACATTTCCAACATCCCTCACCTAGAGAGAGGTTACACTCAGGTCATACAACCGGTTTCCTTATTGTCGTTCCTGTACAAAGCAGAAAAACAACAAGGCTCAACAATGAACATACAACAACAACAAACCACACCCAGCCAAGAACTGCGTGGCTGCCACAGTCAATTGGGACAACAAACACGGTTTTCCCAAAACAGGTGACAGATAGACACTTCAACATAACAAGGCTCAGAAATTACGAGACACTTTGGGTTTCCCCAACCAACAATAAAAGACAGACTCATGGCTCTGGTTTCAGAGATGTGTAAGGTGTACAAATATTGCACACAAATACTCCCACGGTTCAGGTAAAGGATCCAACATAAAACACCCAACAGAGGTTGATCAAGAATGCCCACCAACTCAGACGGAAGAAGGAGAATGGACTCCCAGACTCAGGTGATGGATGGAGGAATTCCCAATGAACCCACTCAGACGCAACTGTCCGTGGAAAATGGGAAGCAAACCCCCAACACAACTCATTTCCTGGGTTAAATCGCATGCGCCTGGGTCAACACATGTCACCCATGAAGCTGCATGCATTCCATTAGCATGTGTTCCTCCCCAGGAACTTAAGACAAAACATAGATTTCACATGGCTTTTGGAATAATATTAAAATATTATTCCCAAGGACTTAAGCCCCTAGGCTCAACACTTGGCCTCTCTTTCCAACCTTCCAGCCCCCAATCCCTTACCCAGGCTTTGTGGAAGCTTAGTCCCCCATTACTCATTCATTGTGGTCGGTCCACATGCAGAGATGTTTATCTTTATTAATAATGTGCATAGTTACATGTACAAAATCAGGCTCTTGGCCTTCAACACTTAGGCTCCCTGGTCTAATAACTTATAACCCCATCATCTTATATAAACTTAGCTCAGAAGCCTATAAATCATAATTACAATTCATAATGGAATCGGGGCAAGTCCTTTGGGTATTACAATCCCCTCCCCTTATTTTTTCACTGTCCTCAATGCAACTTTCACACAACATCAACAAGATTTCCAAAATCTTAAAAAATATGCGGGTATTATGCCCACATAGCATCCTCATGCTCCCATTTCACGTCCTCAGAATCGTACCAGGTCCACTGGACCTTTACAAGCTCAATAGCTCGATTATGGAGATGTTTTATTTTCCTGTCCAATATGCGCACAGGATACACTTGTAGGACACCTTGTTGCTCCACCTGAATCACATTCCAATCGATTACATGATTAGCATCAGGTATATATATTTCTTAAGTAATGAAATATGAGACACATTATGTACAGTCATGGATGCAGTAATGCAAGCATATATGCAATGTATATATATGTATATACAGACAATTTTAATAACATTATAACTGTATACAACATACACAACATGCAATAAATAGAGAATTGTACTTATCTTTTGATTGAGAAGACCTTTCACCCCTAAGCAGGGCTATGACTCCATCGGGGCAATGGATTCCCAAGATATCCATGGTCCATAATCCTTATCCACATGGTCTAGGCCAAGGTACCAGACCTCAGCATCACTCCAACCATTCAAACCTCAGCAGCAATCCAACCAATGGTGTCTTGTTCCCCACATGCATGTCCCACCCGAGAGTATACACCTTCACAAGCACAATCCATCTGTGCTACACCTCCCTTTCCTTGGGCTTCAACAACAGGCTAGACTGGAAGTCTTAGAGAACCGTGGCTTGGGGAGTTCCAACTTCCCTCAATGGTTTCCAAGTAGCATCTTCCCGAGATACACTTTGTACTCAACATTTTAACTTTTATCAACATCATCTCATTTGCATCAACCACATACATTTATCACGAGAGAACATAAAAGAATTCATTTAGGAACTCCAATTAGTTCGAAAGGAAATTCAACTTTTATCCCCAAAACATGACATTCTATTTCATGATTCATCTTGGTTGTTGCCATATTATGAATGCAACCATCCTTGTGATTTTCCACAGGCACCAAACTGCATACAATTTTCCTGCAAGACTTCATCTTGCATACTGCCAAGAAATTGTCAGTATTTTTTGTACATCATAATTCAACATGTACAACATCTTATGCAACAACATCACCAACAATACTTGCAACATGCAAGCATTCTTTCCTTGGGCTGACCAAACGAGCCATAACATACTTGCTACCACAAAACTGCAACAACTTCTTTCTCCCTATAAAACTTTTTTTTTTCCTTGTTGATTCTAGAAGTATTCAATTCTTCCTGGATTCTTAAATCTTCTTGTGCTCTCCACTGTAATAACTGTGCATGATTATTCCTTCCCTGAGCACTTTCGACACAGTTCCCCCACCTCAGCGAGGTCTGCTGACCTCCCAGTCAATGGATCTTCAACTCTCTGAGTTGGAACAACTCTTTGAGTCCCTACTAGAACCTCCACGGAACAAATCCACAGGCCTTGCACGAAAAATCACCCACGAGAACTAGTGGTGACACAAGTTTCTCCTGCGTGGCCACCGACTATGATCACGCACCTATCCACAAGGTGTTTTGGGATTTCGTGTACCGGGTGTTTCGATATGAGTCACCCTCGACTCTCTCTATCCCTGAAATTTGAAACAAGAATCTAGCGCGTGCTAGCTATTCCCTTAACATCCACCGGTGTGACCTCTATCTATGATTTGGGGCCCCAACTTTCAAGTGCCATGGGACTTTACCCTTTGCGAACTTTGAGGATTATCTCTTCTCCTTTCTCCCAAGGTCTGAACTCCTGAACCCTATTTGCCTCAGATCAAACGTCCACAGTTTTCCGGGTTCGACGGTCCAAATCAATTCCTTGCAAATCGACAATTCGTGTTTTCGGGTTTCAAAAAACAGTTTCCCCTCTTTTCTTCTGATCTCTAGTTTTTCGAAATCCACGTGAGTCAGATCCAACGACTCAAAGCTCCTTGTAATCCAACGGTGTGGATCCTTTCTCGTGAATTGGGACTTCGCGGTTCATGAAATTAGAAAACAATTCTCTTCCCTTTTTCAACTTCCATATTCATGAAATTCAAGTGCATCAGATCAACGATTGACACTCACCGTGATTCAATGGTCTTGATCTCTCCTCGCGAATTGAAATTTTGCGTTTCGGGATTTTCGAGAACAAATTCCTCTGTTCTCCCAACTTTCAATTTTTCTATTTCCCGATGAAAGGAATCAACAGTTTGATCTTCCTTGAGTTCGATGGTTCAATACCTCCCCTAAGATTTCGAGTGTTGAATGACTCTTAGCGTCATCCTCCTCGCAGTTTATTTTGATCTAATGACACACGACTATCGATGCTTCTCCCTCCAAGGATTCCTACTGTCCGTTCAGGTTCTCAATGAATTCTTTCCAAATATCTTGGCGTCAATTCTTCTAGACTTGACTTCCTCTCTAACTTGAAGGATTTCAAATATTTCGAAGGCTTCGACAGTGTTTTCCCTCCCGAGCATCGGTTAATGAAATTTTAACTTCACCTTTCTGCACACTTGTGCTCTGTGTGCGAACTTGCACTATTTCTCCCTGAGCTTTTAACTTATTCAGTCTCAAAGGGACTCGACCCTTCTGTGTTTTCCAAAAGACTTTCTAGTGTCGTCCTGGCACCCTCTACTCTCATCTCCTGGAGTCTTTTGAACTTAAAATAAGTTCCCTCTATAAGCACTCCTTGCACTTGATATGCACACTCTACATACAAAAGTTCTACGCTATCTCTTCTGAGATTTGTTTTCTGAACTGGAAGCATTATGTGTCTCTTCCATTTCTTTGCACTTTGTGGAAATTCAAATCAGTTCTAGCACTCATCAACCTTCTGCAATACAATGCGCAGATGAATGGAATTTTCCAGGCCTTCGTTTCTTGACAATTCCTTCATCATTCATAAACAATCTAATTTAAGAAAATGCTTCAATTTCACGAATTTTCCAAGCTCTACTCGGCTCTGTACTTTTGGGTAATAGCTCCCTCTTTCTTAGTCCCTACCCATGTGACCAAGGGTTGTGACCAAGTGCTAGACTACTAGGTGCTACTCGGGCCTTGAGCCTTTAAAGAGTTTAAGGCACACACAACTATCTCCCGGAGTTCCGATTTACCGAATTCACGTAAATTGGGTGGATCGATGATCTACGTTTACCCAACATCCAATGGTTAAAATCAGTTGCAGTTCTTCCATCTTCGAAGATTTTGGAACTTTCGGACTTCGGGTTTAGGTCCTTGAGGCTTTCATACTTGCTTTGCTTTCCAACCCTTGACTTCCGAAATCCTGATTTACTTTACCCTCTGGGCCCACATAGCACAGTTGTCGCCCACAACCACGGTGGCACGTGGCACGTTCAGGAGGGTCCATGTCACCTTCAATGATGTCATCAGGTCCCACCATACTCACTTTTATTTTCAACCCACTGGCATGTGGTGCACACCCATGTGTCCACGTCCATTCCAAGTGAAATCCAACGGTTATACCTCTCTCATATCTACGATGCAGATCCTTTCGGTGTTTCTGGATTTCGAGGTTTCAAGGTTCCATGCCTAAGATCACTCTGTTTTTCCCCGACAGCCGAAATCGTGTAATCGCAACTTACCTTCTGCTTGATCTAACGGTCAAGCCTTATACTCCCGATCTATGGTGTAGATCATTTTGGAACTTTTGGGGTTTCAGGTTTTGGTCCCAGAGGTTCTTGCACTCGCTTCCCCCTCCAACTCCCGACTCCCAAAATTTCAACCTCTCTCACCTTGGGCCCACATCATAGTTTTCACCCACCAAGGTAGTGACACATGGTGTCCTTAAGAAGGTCCACCTCACTCCCAGCCTTAAGAAGGTCCACCTCACTCCCAGCGACGTCATAAGTCCCCACTACTTTCACTTTTTCATTTTGGAGTTTCGGGCATCAGGAGTTCATGCATCTACACATCTCAAACTTTCGTTTGCCGCAATTTTGAAATTACGGTCTATTAATCTACTTGATCAAACAGTCCTGATTCCCCATGATCTGACGACTCAAATCTCATCGACATTTCATGTATCAGGATTTCGTATGTCACGAGGTCGAAAGATTTTCCACCTTCATCCTCCCTATTCCCGAAATGACGATTTCTTTATGGACAATTAACAGTCTAGATCTCTCTTAGATCGATGGTTGTGATCCAATCGTGAATTCACATTTCATGAATTCTCACGAACTCACCCTTTGACCATTTCAAGTTATGAGTCAGTGAAACATTGATCACTCTCCATACATCCTTTCCGATGGGCAGTCCTGACGAATTCGGGATTTCACGTATCGCGATTTCCACACTCCTGTGCAACTCCAAAGGGTTTTAAGCCTTGTGCATGTTCTCTAGATCTAACAGTCATGAGGGTTCTCCTTTCCTCCCGAACATATCCTATGGATCCAACACTTCTGGTGTGGAGTTATCTCTCTCCTTGTGGCCATATACCACACCAGATGCAGTTTTATAATACCTCTACACCTCCTGATCTTTGTAACATGGTCAAGTAGCCCGTTGACACTCAAAAACATTCTGAGGTCTGAACAATATCTATGCTATAGTCTTCAATATCTTCCATATCGTCGAATCAATATCTATATCCTTCAATATAGTCATCTTCTGGCTAGTCCTCCATATACAATTTCTTCTCAAAACCTCGGTCCAAAGACCAGTTATTTGGCCCATCCAGGATCAGCGTTGAAACTATGCTCTGATACCATACTGTAATTCCCCCGATCATAAACCCCATAGTAGGGCCAACGCTACTACGCGGAAAAACACTTCTGTAACACATTATAAATTCTAATGAACTTAAAACGCTTAATTACAGTTAAACACAGAATTACTACTAGCATTTCATAGTTAATGGAAATAACAATAATTCATATGCACAACAAAATACGTGATAAGATTGCAAGAATCATAGGTATGCAATTTAATTAATTACAGAATTACAAAACATAGTGACACTTATATTTGAAACTGTCACGCACCAAGAACTTTGTGTAGACCTTCCACGAACCTCCCAGCCTTAGACCACGCTGCTCATCACTCTCAGTAGTAGGTCACCCCGAGCTGGGACTAAGCTCCACCAGGTAAGGAATCCTAGGCTAGGTAAGGTTTATAGGAATAATACACGTAAAAGAAGTAGGATTCTCTCCCAGGAACCACTTATGCCCACTGCCCACAGACTCTCCTTCCCCACATGCCTGTCCCACCCCAGGAGTATACACCTTCTCTGTCACCTAGACAGTCCTTCGGTTGCTAACCTCCCTTGCCTTGGGCTTCAACAACAGACCGATCCAGAAATCTTCAAGCTTTGTGGTAGCTACCGGGTTCCTTCCAGAAGCTCTCTCCTTCCTCCATGCACTCTCTCACTTGGAGAGATCACTCACAGGCTTGGTAAAACTTGCCTCTTCAACAACAATCACCTCCCTCACCTGGAGAGAGGTTACGCACAGGTCATACAACCGGTTTCCTTAATCCCGTTCCCGTACAAAGCAGAAAAACAACAAGTTTTAGCAACGAACATACAACAACAACAAACCACACCCAGCCAAGAACTACATGGCCGCCACAGTCAACTGGGACAACAAACACACATTTCCCAAAATAGGTGATAGACAAACGCTTCAGCATAACAAGTCTCAGCAATTACAAGACACTTTGGGTTTCCCAAAAAAGAAATAAAGGACATACTCACGGCTCTAGTTTCAGAGATGCGTAAGGTGTATAGAGATTCCATGCAGAGACTCCCACGATTTAGGTAAAGGATCCAGCTTAAAACACCCAACAGAGGTCGATTAGGAACGATTGCCCATTTAGACAGAAGCTGGATAATGGACTCCCCGACTCAGGTGATGGATGGAGGAATGCCCGAAGAACCCACTCAGACGAAACCGTCTGCGGAAAATGGGAAGTGAACCCCCAACACGGCTCATTTCCTGGGTTAAATCACATGCGCCTGGGTCAACACATGTTTCCCATGAAGCTACATGCGTTCCATCAACATGTGTTCTTACCCAGGAACTTAGGACAAAACATATATTTCACATGGCTTTTGGAATAATATTAAAATATTATTCCCAAGGACTTAAGCCCCTAGGCTCAACACTTAACCTCTCTTTCCAATATTCTAGCCCCCAATCCCTTACCCAGGCTTTGTGGAAGCTTAGTCCCCAATCACTCATTCATCGTGGTCGGTCCACACATAGAGATGTTTATCTTTAATAATAATGTGCATAGTTACATGTACAAAATCAGGCTCTTGGCCTTCAACACTTAGGCTCCCTGGCAAAATAACTCATAACCCCATCATCTTATATAAACTTAGCTCACCAGCCTATAAATCATAATTACAATTCATAATATTATCGGGGCAAGTCCTTGGGGTATTACAGAATTCACTGATGTGTTTGCCTGGACCTATGAATACCTTAGGACATATGACACAAGAGTCATTGAGCATAAGATCCCACTCAAGGAGGAGGCCAAACTGTTTAGGTAGAAATTAAGGCAAATAAATCCTATGTTGTTGCCTATTATGGAGAAGGAGGTAAAGAAGTTGTTGGATGCCCAAATCATTTTCCTTTTGAGATATTTTGAATGGGTGGCCAACCTGGTCCCGGTGAGGAAGAAGAGTGGAGAAATAAGACTCTGTGTCGACTTTAGGAACCTGAACAAAAACTCCAAGAAGGACAATTATCCTTTGTCGATAATGGAACACATATTGCAGAGGGTAACAAGTCCATCCAAGATTTCCAAGATTGATGGATTCTCTGGCTACAATCAGATTTCTATCTTGCCCGAGGACAGATAAAAGACAACCTTCACCACTCCTTGGGGCACATTCATGTATGCCAAAATTCCCTTTGGATTGATGAACACGGGAGAAACCTTCCAACGAGCCATGGAAATCACCTTCATTGGATAAAAGGATAAATTTGTGGTCATCTATCTCGATGAAATAACAGTCTTCTCCAAATCTGATAAATAACACTGTTAGCACCTGAGGAAGGTTTTCTCGAAATGAAGAAGGTTTGGTCTCTCCTTAAATCCAAAGAAATCATTATTTTCTATGCAGGAAGTAAAGTTATTGGGGCACATAGAATCATATGAAGGAGTTAGGATCAATCCCAACATGGTGGAATCTATTCAAACCTTGTCACTTCAAGGGTCCAATAAGGAGGTTCAGTCTTTCTTGAGGAAAGTTAATTTCCTAAGAAGGTTTGTTTCCAATTTTGCTGAATTGGTGAAGCATATCACAACTATGCTAAAGAAGGGGAATGAAGTAAAATGGACTACTGAACCTAGAGAATATTTTGACCAAATCAAAAAAGCATTGACTGAAGCGCTTGTGCTTATCAGTCCTGATTACTCCAAGGATTTTCTGATCGTTTATTTTTCTTCTTTTGATACAATGGTCATTGTTCGACTACAAAAGAATGATGCAGGGATTGAACAACCTATTTCCTTTTTCAATAGAGCATTGAGAGATGCAGAGGTCAAATATAACATCATGGAGAAACAAGCCTATGCCTTTGTGAAATATCTCAAATATTTCAGAGTATATGTTCTACATTCAAAGATTCTTTCATATGTTCCTTCAGCCTCTATGAAGGAAATTCACATTTAGACTAACATAGATGGGAGAAGGAGCAAGTGGATTGCCAAGATCCTCGAATTCGACCTAGAAATAAAACCCACCAAGCTAGTGAAAGGCCAAGGTTTAGCCAAAATGTTGGTTGATTCTAATTGTAGAGCCTTGGGGGTTAACTTCATCCACACATGCTCAGAAAATCAGCAGGCTGAGTTGTCTGATAAAATTCCTTGGGATAGACCTCCATTGGCAGAATGTGCCCAATATAAAGACATTATATATTTTCTGAAATAATTAAGACCCCCTGATGGTATGGGAAAAATAAAGGCAATATTCTTAAAGATCAAAGAAATCAGATATTTCCTCATTGACCAGGTCCTATATTGGCAAGACCCCTTCAGATTGCTTCTGAGATGTTTAAACCCACAAGAGGCCCAAAAGATTATATTGTATTTCCATGATAGGCTGTGTGGGGGACAACACTTCTGGAAAACGATAGCCTACAAAATTCTCAGGGCTGGGTAGTAATATCCTACTCTATTCACTGATGTATATGCAAAAATCAGGGCTTGCATCAAATGTCAGAAATTCTCTTGGAAGCAACAGCTCAAGTCTTTTCCATTGAAGCATGTCATAGCTTCAGGACATTTCCAGCAGTGGGGTCTTGACTTCATTGGAGAAATTCATCCTTCTTCAAGTGGTCAACACGGGTGGATCTTAACTGCAACAGATTTCTTCACCAAATGGATAGAAGCTATCTTCACAAGGAGTTCTTCCCACAAAGTAATCATTGGTTTTCTTGAAGACATCATAGCAAGGTTTGGTTGCCCGAACAAAATCATCACTGATAATGTGGAATCCTTCAAGGCTGAATCGTTGATCCAGTTTTGTGGTAAATTTAGAATTGCATTGATTCACTCTACCCCCTACTATCTGCAAGGCAATGGATTAGTAGAGTCCTCTAACAAAATCTTGATAAAGGTCATAAAATTATTTTTAGAAGACAAAAATAAAGCATGGGATTCAAAGATCAATTTTCTCTATGGGATAACATAGTGACAAAGAAGAGATCTCTTGGTCTCTCTCCTTTCCATCTTGTTTATGGGATTGAAGCGGTTTTCCCTTCCCAGCTTGCCCTGCCTGTGGAAAATTTCTTCCAAGACTTCGAGGAAGAGCCTGATAACATGATCAGAAGGATTCATTAGCTGGTATAAGTGAAACAAACTAGAGAGAAGGTGATGGGCACAACACATGGCCATCAACAGAAAATCAAGCAGGCCTTTGACATGAAGAGCAGTAAGGAGGATTTCCAGCTGGGAGATATAGTACTCAAATAGGATGCACCTAGACAAGAAAAGGGAAATCATGGGAAATTTGAATCCCTTTGGATTGGGCCCTTCAAAGTTTCTAAGGTATTTCCAAATAATACTTACAGATTGTAGAATTTGGAGGGAGATGAAGTTTTTGGTGGCCCTGTAAATGGGCACTTCCTGAAAAAGTTTTTTTTTAAAGCTGCAATCGATGTCCCACCATGGTAAATACCATCTGTGTTTTTGTTTATTTTGTTAAGTTTTAATAGGAGACTCCATAACCCAAAGCAAGGCACTAGAGTTGTGAGTTGTTGGCAACTTGCAGGGAGCATGCCATCCCCCATGGAGCCAAATGTTAGCACTTAATCTTGTCATGATTCTTGTGAGTTGTGGTTTTTGCCTAAGTCTGTGATTTTGCTTGTCTTTTCCCCTTTTTGCAGACCCAATCATAGATTTTCCCTCCCGGCATCTATTTTTCTTTTGTTTACCTTCATCCTTTTTGAACGATCGCTTTTACCGGTCAAAATTGCTTGAGAGATATCGTCCCTGAGCCTTTCTGTTTTCCCTAGGGTCGACCACTTTTCTCTTTACCTCTGTCACTGAGCCTTCATTTTCCCAAGTCCCATCCATGTTGTCCAAGTCTTAAATGTCACAGGCCGTAGCACTGAGAGCCATTTAGTAGGGACTCAAATCAAGTGAGCGAGCAAGTTCAGTCTTCAATGAAGACAAGCGAGTGCATGAATCAGCAGTTCAAATGTTTCAAAATGTTTAGGAAGGATCACGAAATCCCGAGTCACAAAAGGGAATATATGGGCCATCCGATCGTGAAGAGCCAAGGGTCGTTGATCTGACATCGGAAAATTTTGGAGGATCGGGAATCAAGAGTTTGGGGTTCTCGTTCTAAACGTGCATCCATAGCCCAAAATCCTGAGACCCGAAATGCCGGTGGTCCAATATGAGCCATCCAAATTTAGGGATGCATGGTGCTGGATCAGTAGGATCGTTATTTCACGGATCAGGTTTTGAAAGTGGAACATGGTGCAAGACCCCCGAAATGCGAAATCGTGAAACGCTCGAAAAATTAGGCCCTTGGTCTCAACACTTGATAATATGGGCATCAAGTCTAGAAAGAGGGGCCAACGCTGATCGCATAGTCGATGTTTCTTGTTGTCAGGGAAAGGATCATGGTCGTCCATTTTGAAGCAAGACCGACCACCGATATCAAAGGTTGTTTCACAATTTCGGGCATCGCGATGCTGGAATCAAGTTGGGGTGAAAACTCCCGAAAGGCAAAGTCTCGACAACGCCTTTGGATGAAAGCTCCAAGTCGCGGCCCGAGGTCACATGCAAGAGTGGAGCGATAGAGGGGAGCCACGCCAAAAGGACGTGAGAACTTGTGTTGAATGCATAAGAAAAGAAGTATAGCCTGAGGCATCGAGATTGTTAGGGTCCCCCGCACATAGGTAGAACAATATATTTGGATGTAATAAAGGTCAATATTAATAAGGCCTTTCAATAAAATAGAATAAGGTGGATGTAAGAAGACCTAATAGAAGATTCTACTTCTAGAAGGATCTTCCTCTAGATGCTTCTTTTTAGTATAAATAGGAGTCGAGGGTATGAGAACCCTAGCTTGGATATTATTGTAATAGAGCTCTGCTCAACTGGAGGTTGCCCCCTCAAAGAGGCCCGTGAACATTGATCAAATTCAAAGTTCTATTTCTGTTGTTATTCTTATATCATTTTAGTGTTATTGTGGTGAATGTTCTAGTTATATTGTTGTTATTCTACCATTACTAGTATTTTATTTCTGTTTTGCATACATTTTATATCTGGTATATTACAAGTGGTATCAAAGCACTTTCCTAGACAGAAAGTCTGGGTTAATTTTTTTTCCAGGGTAGATATGTATTATGGCGTCTTTAAGCCACAGAGATCTGTCATTATGCACATAAACACATGGTTGAGGGATTCATACACGCAGGAAATACAAGTGGTACTTAAGTGCACATTTGTTGGCCACCCTTGTAACCCCTGTTGGTACCCCTTCAAGTGGTAGCGCATTAGACAGGACCTGTGTACGGATCGGCCTAGATTACCTGAAGCCCTCTCTAGATAAACCGATCAGCCACCTGACTGCTATAGTGTCACCGAGAACAACACTCGGGAAGATACTCTCTAGTACCTGGGTAGTCGGGTAGTACGGCTAAGGGTATGGTCTATCCTCCTTAGTTAGTGCCCTGAGATATTGGGTCGAGTACTACTATTGGACCCCGCACGTATATCAGAGAGCTATAGCACAGGGCAAACCCTTGAATACCTAACCCTTAGGGACAAAAACATAAAAAAATTAAAATAGACAAGATCTATTGTTGTGCAACTGTGTTCGGGTTGCCAAGTAAATACACATTTCTTTCTGGTTAAGCATTTGGACATTTCCTCTCTACAATATTCTTCAGACCGGACGTAAAAAAAAAAAAAGGTCTGGAAATTTTTTCACCATTATTTCAACCCTATTCCATTAGATTCATCTCTTCGCCCTGATCACATTCATCCATATCATTTTTTTGGCAAAATATTTTTACCCCGCCCACCCCTTTTTAGTTCCCCCATATTCATGGCCCATACTCATAGCCAAGACTTGGAAGATTGCTTCAACACCTTGCAATCTAGTCTCATTGAGACCCAACAATAAGTGAAACAACTTAGTGCCAATGTCGCCACCATCAATACAACCATGCAGTCCTCAATGGGCGAAATCAAACAAGACCTCACCACCCATCTTGAATCAGTCTTTTCGGCAATCTGCACCAAACTGCATATCCCTACAAACAACCCTTCCTCTTCCTCACCCCCACATACTGAAGGTCACTATTCCTCTCATTCCCATACCTTGCAGAACCATCACTTTCAATGTGACCTACGCCTTCCACGGGTGGATGTGACCAAATTTGATGGCTCAGACCCCACTGGTTCGGTAACCCAAATGGAACATTACTTCTCTTTATACAACATTACAGATGACTTGGCCAAACTCCGGTATGGTGTTCTCCATCTAGATCAAGAACGTTGGCAATGGTGGCAATGGAGAAAAAATTCTCGTCAAGGGTATATTGCTTGGACAAAATTTGTGGCAGATATTTATGAACACTTTGACACTAACACCAACCATTTGGGCCATTTGACAAAGCTGAAAAAATTAAGAATAGTGGAAGAATTTATAACTGCCTTTGAGCGCTTGGATTTTAGAATAGAGGACATGTTTGATGCCTTTTTACGAGAGTGTTTTATCAACAACCTCAAGGATGAAATTCAAGCCCATGTCCTCATGGCTCGGCCTGAGAGTTGGGTGGAGGCTACCAAAAGAGCTAAAGAAGCACAATAGGTTGTATCTTCTCAAAACCGCAAACCCTCCTTCATCCCTCTCCCTAAACTAGTAAATCCCACTACTCCCTCTACTCCACTAAAGATCCAAAAATTGACCCGGGCTAAAATGGATGAACGCCAACTCAAAGGCCTTTGTTATAACTATGATGACAAATATTTCCTAGGCCACAAGTGTAAAGAACAAAATCTTTTTATTGCCATCTCCGAGGAGATTTTAGAAGAAGATGAAGAAACTGCCTGTATGTTTGAATCACATGAATCCACTGACATAACCCCTTCCTCAGACCCTCCCAAAGCAGAACCAGTCATTTCCCTCAATGCTCTCACTGGCTTCTCTGCTCCCCAAAACCTCAAGCTAATCGGTTACATCAAGCATAAGAAGGTCATCATTCTGGTTGATAGTGGCATCACCCATAATTTTATTCATCGCTACATTGCCCAAGAAACTCATTGCTACATCCATGTCGTCAATACTTTCCAAATCATGATTGCCAATGGTGGTTCCATGAAATGTGGAGGGCGTTGTGAAAATGTGTGTCTCCAAATTGGTGACTACCACTTGAAATCCGATATGTTTGCTATCGACATGAGAGGTTGTGACATTGTGCTGGGTGCAGACTGGCTAAGGACTTTGGGTCCCATTCTCATGGATTTTAAAGACTTAACCATGCGATTTGACCAAGAGGGCCACCAATAAAAGTTCCAAGGAATCACCGCAGGTTCACCTGAGATCAATAGTTCCCATCACATGGAAATTTTTCTCAAAAAGGGTCATTCTAGTGTTATCACCCAACTCCATGCCATACAAGAAACAAAGACACCTTCTGTACCGGAAGACCTCTAAGCCATCCTTTCAAAACATCAATTGGTCTTTTCCACTCCCCAAGGCCTCCCTCCTTCCCATGGTATTCATGATCATTCCATTCCCCTTGTACCAGGAAGCCTTCCTCCCAATATCCATCTGTATCATCACCCCTTTTCCCAAAAAAATGAACTTGAGAAAATGGTCCAGGAACTCCTTAATGCAGTCGTTATCCGCCCTATTATGGGCCCCTATTAGTCTCCTGTGGTCATGGTCCTGAAGAAAGAAGGTTCTTGGCGAATGTGTCCTGACTTCCGTGCCCTCAACAAACCTACCATCAAAGACAAATTCCCCATTCCTGTCATTGATGACCTCCTAAATGAATTGAGTGGAACCCATATCTTCACTAAACTGGATCTTCGTTCGGGCTACCACTAGATACGTATGAAAAAGGCAGATATTCCCTAGGCTTCCTTTAGAACTCATGAGGGCCACTATGACTTTTTGGTCATGTCCTTTGGATTGTGTAATGCTCCCTCCACCTTCCAAAGCCTCATGAATCATGTCTTCCGTCCTTTTCTCTGCCATTTTGTCTTAGTTTTCTTTGATGATATCCTCATCTATAGCAAAACCTGGACAAACCATCTTGCTCATTTGGATTGAGTTCTCCACTACTCTCTCAGCACCAACTTTTCCTGAAACAGTCTAAATGTGCTTTTGGCGCCTCAGAAGTATAATACTTAGGTCATCTGGTTGGAAAAGATGGCATCAGGGTGGATCCTAAAAAGATTGAAGCTATGAAAGAATGGCCTCACCCAAAGACTCTTAATAGATTGCGTGGATTTGTAGGCTTAACAGGGTATTATAGAAAGTTTGTTAAGAATTATGGGAATATTGTAGCACCTCTCACTGCTCTCCTAAAAAAGAACTCTTTCACTTGGAATCTAGCCGTTGCTTAAGATTTTCAAACCTTGAAGATGGCCATGTGCACCACTATAGTCCTCGCCCTTCTCAATTTCACAAAGACCTTTGTGTTGGAATGTGATGCCTCAGGGAAAGGAATTGGTGTTGTCCTTATGCAAGAGGGTCGACCTTTGGCCTTTACCAGCAAGCAACTATCTTAAATAAATCTGGGAAAATCCATCTATGAAAAGGAAATGTTGGCTATTCTGCATGCTGTGGATCTGTGGCATCCTTATCTGTTGGGGCGACAGTTCCAAATTAAGACAGACCATCAAAGCCTCAAGTATTTTCTGGAACAACGCATTTCCTCCCCAGAACAACAAAAATTGGTGACTAAACTCTTTGGATATGATTATGAGATTATTTATAAGAAAGAAAAAGACAATGTGGTTGAGGATGCACTTTCTGGAAAATATGAAGATGAAGGATCCCTTTTTTCACTTTCATTCATTGTACCAGATTGGCTCCAAGCCATTCGCCAGGAATGGCTACAAGACCCCAAAAGTTCACAGTTGATCTAGCAATTGCAGTCCAAGGCTCCAGCTTCCCCAGAGTACTCTTGGCCCCATGAGGAACATCGATACAAAGGCCGTTTGTATTTAAGTAAACAATCAAAGCTTAAATCCATGGTACTTTCAGAGCTTCATGCTACACCCACAACAAGGCACTCTGGGTTCACCAAAACCTATGACAGGGTCAAACGTTCCTTTTTCTGGGATGGTATGAAACATGACATTCATAATTTTGTAGCTGAATGTGACGTGTGTCAACGAAACAAGGGAGAAATAGTCAAATCATCAGGCACACTACAAACACTGTCGATTCCACCTGCTATTTGGAAGGATATCTCTATGTATTTTATTACCGGATTACCCAAATTGGGAAATAAATCCGTCATCATGGTGGTTGTTGATCGCCCTTCCAAGTACGCTCATTTTTGCGCCCTTTAATACCCGTTTAAAGCATCCATGGAGGCTCAAATCTTCATGGATCAGGTCTTCAAGCTTGATGGCATGCCACACTCTATTGTTTCTGATCGCGACACAAATTTCACAAGCAATTTTTGGCAAGAACTGTTCAAGATACAAGGCACAAAATTGCATCTCAGCATATCTTATCATCCCCAGACTGATGGCCAAACATAAGTTGTCAAAAAGTGTTTGGAAATAAATTTGAGTTGTTTTGCCTCGGAAAATCAAAATCAGTGGGCTCAATGGTTACCCCTATCTGAATGGTGGTATAACACTTCATACCATACAACTACATGCATGACTCCTTTTGAAGTGGTATATGGACAGAAGCCACCTTCAGTTCTCTCATACATACCGGGTGCCTCGAAGGTCCAGGAGGTTGACCTAACACTTATATCTCAAGAGGCCATTCTCCGTACCCTCAAAGAGAATTTGGTCATGGCACAAAATCGCATGAAGAAACAAGAAGATCAAGGTCGCTCTGAACGTCAATTTGCATAAGGGGATCAGGTGTTTCTTCGACTGCAATCTTACAAGCAAACTTCCCTCAAGGCTGAGCATTTTTAGAAGCTAGTACCCAAATTTTATGGTCCCTATACCATGCTCAAGAATGTGGGACAAGTCGCCTATCAGTTATCTTTGCCCAGCCATTCGAAGCTACATCCTATTTTTCATGTTTCATGCTTAAAGAAGGTGATTGGAGATAAGTGCCAAATTCAAACCAACCTTCCAGAGTTAGATGAAGAAGGATCCATTTGGCTACAACTAGAAGTAGTTTTGGACCAGTGTGAGCGTCGCCTACGTCAGAGAACCATCAAGGAAGTTCTAGTCCAGTGGAAATATACAACTCCAACATACGCCACTTGGGAACCAACTACCATTCTGCAGCAATTTCCTCATCTCAAGTCTTTAGGACAAGGTTGTTTTTAAGGGGGCGGAGATGTTAGGGTCCTAACCCACACATAGGTAGAACAATATATTTAGATGTAATAAAGGTCAATATTAATAAGGCCTTTCAATAAAATAGAATAAGGAAGATGTAAGAAGACTTAATAGAAGCTTCTGCTTCTAGAAGGATCTTCCTCTATATGCTTCTTTTTAGTATAAATAGGAGTTGAGGGTATGATAACCCTAGCTTGGATATTATTGTAATAGAGCTCTACTCAACTGGAGGTTTCCCCCTCGAAGAGGCCCGCGAACATTGCTTTCAGATTCAAAGTGTTATTTTTGTTGTTATTCTTATATCATTTTAGTGTTATTGTGGTGAATGTTCTGGTTATATTGTTATTATTCTTCCATTACTAGCATTTTATTTCTGTTTGCATAGATTTTATATCTGGTATATTACAGAGATCATTTTGAAGAAGTAATGGTCACTGCCTGGGGCATTCATGGGTGTCAGGCTCCATCCCGATCCCGATGCAGATAATTAATGGAAATAGGGCGAGGTAGTTGAAACTTCATTTCACCCCATAAATGGAAAGCATGGAAGCACCAGCCATGAAGGCAGGCTGTCAACCCAAGGTCTCCCTATCAGTGAATTTTCATGTAAATCCCATACTGTTCTGAGATCACGTCTGGCAGAAGAATAAAAGTGCAGCCTTATAGAAGAAGATGCAGATGACAAGCCTTGAATGCAATGAATAGAGTGTGCTTCTGAAGGGAGCAAGTTGTTTTGAGTATAAATACTCAGTTTTGATATTTTGTTATGGTCGATGGTAGAGAAAATCTCCCGCATTGTAAAGTTTTAATAAAGCCTCTAGCTTCTAGTTATGTATTCTGTATTTTATACTTCTTGTTTAATCCAAGTCATATTTCTTACTCCATCTTATTATGCGTTTGATACTGAATGTTCATGATTGAAGGATTCACATGGATTATTGTGACTGTGTTGCAATGGATGTTTGATTGCAATGTTGTTATAGTGTTTTCAATTTCCTGTAGCTCCGAATCTGAGAAGATCTTATTTTCTGAGTTTTTCCTCCTTAGGCTATTGGAAGACCTGATGTTCATAGTAGACCTTTACATTTTCTTCTAAAGTCTTCCTCCTATTCACCCTTACTACAACCTACTGACTGAAGTTATATCAATACCTCACCTATTTGTGCATTCCAACCTAGTTTTTTGAGTTAAGATGATACTTTCTTGAGACTACACCCATTTGACCCTTTTATAACCAACTTGTGACATAAAACTATGATGGGTATCAGGCTTGCCTTTCTCACAATCTAAAGGGCGACTTCTGGTGCTAACACACATGTGAAGAAACGTGTAATAATTAGTTGAAAATGGTGATGGAGTGAATTTGTATGCTCACCTTGCTACATTTTTTCATGTTTAACCTCCCAATACCATTACATGAATTCATGCAAGGTTCCATTATATGATCGAGTGATTTGGCCAGTTAAAAGAGAACAAGCATGACGAATTGATATATGTGGGGGAGAATAATGATTCCATTGCTTAAGTGTGGTTTCTTTCCTCACCTAAGGTCATTTAGGTCATTCCTCATCCCTTAAAGAATTATAGTGGTTCGACCCTTGTTTTCCTCATAAGTGCATTTGGTAACTGAGGACCACGTTTGTCCATTAAAATTAGCTTTACACATACAGATATCATCAACGTTAATAATAGTTTGTTAATACTATATAGTAAAGAATAAATATGTGCATATATTTTCCAATTTTAAAAAACCACCATTCTAAATAAAGCTCAAGATTATACCTCTAAGTGAATTTTACACATAATTGGTTTCTCAAGCCCATGGGTATGAAAATGTGTATTAGAAAATTCCTATCAAGAAGGAAAATTAAGCTTCAAGGATTATGAAATGTATGAAGCTAATAAAAAAATGGGGCATGTAACCACTTGTTTGAAATATGTGTGTCCTCTAAACATTGCAATACGCAATTCAAAGATTCAATGTCATCCAAAGTAAATGTGGTTTTATTCCTCAAAAAAGTAAAGGATTCTCAACTATACTCAGTTAATTATAAAATGTTATTTGTTGAGCTTGTTGTGCGATTTTTTTATATTGACTTCAATAGGTGTTAAATTGCATATCATACCTTAACCATAAGGTTTCAATGCAAGGTTTGAAGTGTTGAAAGCATGAGGTTTTCAAATATCAAACGAATTCCCATGGCACCGATGAATTGTAGAAGAATTGTTTCCATAGAGAATCCTTTTGAATTCAATATATCAATGGTTTAAAGGCATGTTAGATGAAGTCACATGCCAGTAATGAATGCTTCCTCCTTCATCTATGGTGTTTTTCAAATGTCAAGGAAAAGTCATTCACTTAAGGGGCTTGATGATTGCCCAAGATAGTGTTATTCTTCTTAGAGGAAAAATCATTGGATGGAGATCCCAATAACCCTCTCTGATAAATAATTTTTCATTGGTGTCTATGGTGGGATAATTTTTCTAATTTGAAGAAAGGAATAGCTTGATGCTTTCACTATTATCAAAATTAGTGCTAAAACATTCACCTCTCAATCCCCAATTGCTCGATTGGAAGGACAATAGGATTATCAAGCCAATGTTTAGGTTTTTCCTTTTAATGTAACTCAATGAAGTAGACAAAGAGATCCAATGACTCACCTTCAACACTTTGAAGCTATCCACTAATCTCTTGGTTTCTTCATTAGTGATTTATCTTCTAGATTAATTTATCCTTCCTTTCTTTGAATGTAACTCATCATTATTCTTGAGCAGTGAAACATTTCTTGTTATTAATGCCCAACACTGCTCTTTGTTTCCTCATTATGTCTTTCATTCTCTCATGCAATTCCCTCTTTTATCCCTTTCCCTCTTTTTCTCTTTTTAACCACATAAGTTGTCTGTTTGAAATTGTTCAAAGCTAAATAAAGTTGAATGCAGTGTATTTATTCATCCATGAATGATGTGCACTATTATTAAAGGTCTTTCACAATGTTAGAGATTGAGTTCACGAAGTTGGTGGCCAAAAACGTCGCAAGGGGGTAAGAAGGAACAAACACTTGTAGGAACACATGCACATTTCTAGTAATGCACACATGTTCCGCATGTGACAGGTTTGAAAAAATTGGAATCTCCACTTAGCAAGCTACATAGGAAGGTTCCCAAGAATGCATGTGCATTATTGAGAAATGTGTGTACAAGAACATGTGTGCATTCCTAAAAAGTGAAATAAAAATAACTTATGTGCGCTTTAGTAACGTGTGCGTGTTCCTATATCACATGTGCATTATTGGGAATGAGAACACATGTGTGTTCCTGTTAACATGAAATATCTCTCTTTCTCCCCTCTCTCTCTCCCTGCTCTGCCACCCAATATCTCTCCCTCTCCCTCCCCTCCTCTCTCTACCACCATATATCTTCCTCTCTCTCCAACTTCTCTCTTACTCTCTCTCACTTGTTGTCTCTCGCCTCTCTCACTCTCTCTCTGTCTCTACCCCATATTCCCCTCACTTATTGTCTCCTTCTTCCCCTATTTTTCTACCCCATGGTTCCCCCATTCTCTCTCTACCCCACTCACTCTCTATGTCTTCTCTTCACCTTCTTATTCTCTCTCTCTCTCTCTCTCTCTCTCTCTCTCTCAATCCTCCCCCTGATTCTCTCTCTCTCCCTCTCTCCCCAACTTCTTCCCCTCTCCACCTCTTTCTCTCCCCCTCCTCCCTTATGCCCCTCCTTCCCTCTCTCCCTCTTTTCACATCTCTCCCCCACTCTCTCTCTTTCTCTCTCACTTTCTCTTGCGTCCCCTCATTGTCTCTCTCTCCCTTCCCCTCTCTCTCTTTACACCTCTCTTTTCATCTCTCTTTAAATCCCTCTCTGCCACCATCTCTTTCTCTCTCTCATCTTCCCATCTCTCCCCCTCCTTCTCCATTTATCTCTCTCCCTCCCAACCTTTCTCTCTCTCTTACTCCCTCTCCCTCTCCCCCCATCCCTCTCTCTATCTTCTCTAGATATATCCCACACTTCCTATCCTCTCTCTCTGTCCATCCATCTCTCCCTATCTAGGCCCTCTCAATATATCTCCCTCCCTCCCCCATTCCCACCTCTCCCTCCCTCTCTCTTTCTCTCTCTCTCACACACACATAAACACACACCTA
>ML817145.1:73726-85110 GCA_009831015.1 Picea engelmannii | reverse complement strand
ATTATTTAGCCTAGGAATGGAATTTATATTAAAAGCAGAAAATTTGTTCATTAAACTCCATACCTCTGACTGATAACATTTGAGATGCGGGGAAAGACAGTGTATAGAATTTATCACCTATCTAACCACTATTTCAGAGTCGCTGAATACAACCAGATTTTGAATGTTCATGTCCAAGGCTTTTCTAAGACCTTGTAGTAAAGCCTCATATTTCGCAGTATTGTTAGTACATTCAAATTCTAGTCTACAAGCCAATAATGTCTTATTACCTGCCGGATCGATAATGATGCGGCCTGCACTAGCTCCTTCTTTAGACTTGGCACGGTCAAAATATAAAGACCAAATTTGGTTTCCATCGGGCTCACAAGACTGTTGGATAGAAGCTGTTGGTTGCGTACATGCTAGGATCTCGGCTTGTTGTTGTGGATTGTTGATAGGTGAAACTTCAGCCATGAAATTTCCGAAGTAGGTGTCCATTCCTTTGACTTCAGGTGCATCAGCGAGAGGTGTGTACGGTTCATTTGGATCATTCAAGTCTGTTACCGTGAACTTGAGATAACGCTCACGGTTCACCCTGATATTGTTGGGCTTACCGTTTTATGGAAGCCATAAGTGAGACCAGTCTGTAGCGAAGTAACCACGTAGCTGCTCCGACCATTCCCGGCTCAAAAACATACCATACACTTCGAGAATATCTACCACAATTATATCAATGATCTGATGAACCTTTGGGTTAGACGATAATCTAATCAATACATTTTTTAGCTCGCCTATAACTTTAACGTCTGATCGATCAAGTTGTATAATTTTCAAAGAAGATGGTTCCACTTCTGCGTTAATCTTTTGGCAGACTGACCAAGGCATCACATTTGATGATGCTCCTGAGTAAACCATATAATTATGCACATTTATGTTGAATATTTCGAAAGTTAAAATAAAAGGAGGTACATTCTTGCGAGTATTTAAAGTTGTAGCTTGTGATTTCTTACTCGCGTTCTCTAATGCTACTTTATCTACATTATTTACATTATTATTTACATTGTTATTTACAGAAGTTACAGAAAGGCTTCCTTTATCTTGAGAATCAGGATTGTCTTTTGTGGAAGTCTTCTGTGGCACTTTGCTTGGCACAACCTTATTGTTATTTGAATTACCATTCTTTCTATTTTCTGAAATATTTTGCATCTTTTGTAACAAAAATGGAAATTTCAACAACTCATAAATAGAAATGTTAGCCCTTAATTTATTAATATCTTCAACAACATCATAATCTAATTTAGGGCCAACATTACTCTGTTTTAACTCTACTGACTTGGATGGCTTTGGAGGTAAAGTTGCAGTGTTCTCGACAGGAGGTTTGTTTGTTGTCTTACTCCTAGTGTTGTAAGTGTGAACAGTCTCGAACTTGGCTTGGAAGATACTATCCGAGAGGTGTCCAAAAATATTTGGAGAAGACTCTTCTTCTTGAATGGTTTCCTACTCGACTTCCTCTTGAGGAATATCAGGGGGGATCAAGTCATCCTGGGCTCCTAGAATTGTTTGGAGAGCACATTGCAAACTTTCTAGGTTCAAGCCTTCAGGGTTTGGGTTAGGCCGGTTGGTTTGAGAAGGATTTCGGAAAGGAGGTTTGTATGTTCCTTTACTCGAAGCGGCTTCTTCAGTTGACCTTTTTAAATCTATGACTTGATTATATAATTTTTGTACAACTTTGGTTAAATTTTCCAAATCAGAGTTTTCGGGTTGTGTTTTGTATTGCGTAGGTCTGGGTAGATTTTCAATCTTCTTTTTGGAAGAAGAAACAGTCTCAGTTTCATTGCTAGAAGAGTCCTTAAGGCTAAGTATGTCTTTTTCAATCTGGGTAGCCTCTTCAAAGGATTCTAACAACGTGGCTTTTTTAGAACGTTTGACCCAAATAGCTATACTTTGATGTAGAGCTTTAGTGTAGTAAGCTATTACGAGACTCTCAGTAGGCATAGACTCTGAAGGGATTCGATTTTTAAGAGTTAAAAATCTTTGATTAAAATCTTTAACTTTTTATTTTGGGTTCATTTTTAAACTCGAAAGATCCATGACTAAGACTTCTGGAGGTTTACCATCTCCGAATTTTTCCAAAAAACAAGATTCAAACTTTTCCCAAGATACTATGGTGTGAGGCTGTTGGGCGAAGTACCAAGTGGATGCATTACCCTCAAAGGTGTAAGGGAACAACCTACAGACAACATCTTCATGTTGAACATTACGGAGTCTGATGGCTAACATAAATTTTTTGATATGATCTTCAGCTATCTGTTTTGAATCGGGATCAAACTTAGGAAGCCATTTTTCTGGGTGCTTAGGTAAGGGGTACTGGGCTCCAGGTACAACTATTGCATCCTGGTCCAACCAAGGTCTAGCAGGATTGTTCTGATTTTCCATTGGGGTAGTGGGTGTGGAAGGCTGAGAAGGTGGATTGCCTTCGTCGGCGTTATCACTGAAATTTCGTCCGCACATGGCGACAAGAACTCCGCATCGTCAAAAACAAGACTGAAGTCATTCATGGCACAGGATTAATTCCACAACATTTCAAAAGGGTCGAAAACTATATCAAGTGACCAAAAATTGAAGGGCGCTTTACAAAATCTGGGTGCGCGCGCATATGCGCGGAACAACAACGTACAATGCGCGCATGCGCGCACGATGCGCAGCTGTTGGAAGAAAAACCCGCGCACCTGCTAAATGGTGCATTTATTGAAATTGGTTGGCCTCCCAACCACTAATGGATCAGCTCCCAAGTCGATTTGACACCAAATCTGAGCTCAATCCGCATGGTGGGCTGGTCAAAGACCTAATTGAGCCCTAAAGAGGCTCTTTTCACACTCTAAAGAGGTTACATAATCACCCAATGTTGGGCTATAAAAAGCCATGAATAACCATCACTTTCTCAAGGAATTCTATGTATTGTTATGCTGCTAAGATTGCTAAGGACTCATTCTTTGTCAAAAACACATTTGGCACCATTTCATAGGGCTATCCACCTCTCCCTTGAGTGGATATGCTTGGAGTTCTTTCACCATCATTCTCATCTTTTCCATTGTAAGGAGAGCAAGTTGTGAGGGCCTCAAGAGCCTTCCATTGGAGAAAGAAGGGACACAAGTCCTCTTTCTTCATTGTGCCTTTGGATTTCATCAATAGATCAGCTTATACATTGGTGATATTGGTCCATTTGTATTTGTTTTTTATTTTCCATATGCTCATAGTTTTAGTTTGTTTTTTTTTGTTTATAGTTTTGTTGTTTCTCTTTCTAACCTTTTCCCTTTACAGCTGTCATGCCTAGCAGAGCCCAACTAGGCATGTAAGCACCCTTTATTTTCTCACCAAGTGACAAAGTGGGTGCAAACAGTCGGAAGAGGAATCTCCCCCAGAAGAGGAAGGAGATGAGGGAGGTGGTGAAGGAGGTATCCCAGATCCTCCTGCAGCAGGATTTGTGTTTGGATCTGTAGGATTCACAGTGAGGTTAGTGTCACCTAATTGTTCTCTGATATCAGAGAAGTCTAAAGGTTGACCCCATGGGCGGTTTGGTCACCTAAGACTAGCTAAGTCACTATGTGTTTTGATAAGAGATTGACGGACAATCTCTTCCAAGTCACCACCTGTAGGATTAGGGGTTGTTGGCTCAACTGTGATCTGTGGATCTTCGGTTGAAGTAGTTTCTGTTTGAGGGGGGATATTATCTTGTAAACGGCTTCTAGTCACTATAGGGGTGCAATTAGGTGGAGGAGGAGTCTTGCGACCGCCTCGTGCCAATAATTAAGTTCAGGCCCTCCTTCTAGCGCCATTTGTTGACGGGCGAAACAGTCCGTCCGTCAACTAGGAGAGTGGAACCGGTCAGGGGTTGTCTAAATAACCCAAGCCGTTTGGAATGGACCACCCTGACGAGTTTAACGGCTCTGTTGGCCGCTCTAAGGTATCCTATGAAAACCAAAGAGAGAATTGATCTGAGCTAAGTAATCTAAATAAAACTAATAAAACTAACTAAACTAACTAAAACAAGCAAACTAAAACTAAATATAACTACTCTAACTATTCTATTATGCAATCTACTAATCACTACTTTAATAACTCAAATCAACTATCTAATTATCAGCTGCAATATCACTTATTCACAAATGTACACTATAAACAACCTACAGATTTAATTAAAACCTGCAAAACTCAATTGATTACTGCCCTAAGACAGCAAGATATGTTTTTGGATTTTTTATATTTTATGAAAAATAAATAAAACTGCTGAAATTAAACAATCTAATATATTTACTGAAATTAAACGATCTAATATAAATCTGATTAAACTTATATTTATATTAAACTACTTAATAAAAAATAGTAAACAACAAACTAATTGACCTGGAAACGCTCCAAGTCTGCCCTGTGTATGATGACTTCTAAGCTGGTCGAAGGAAGAAATTCACACCGGTTAGTCCATGAGCTTTTCGTAAACGATCGGTTGTGCTGCTTCTTGAATTGTTAACAGGACAAACAATACATAAAAGAAAATCATAACAATCTTATGATTATAAATTCCTGCAATAAGGGAAACCTGTTATGCAAAAACATATATATAACAATTCAATCTATGAAGAAGATAAACCTTTCATTCACAAACTGAATTAACAATTGTTATGTCTTTTATCTATTTGGAAGGAACAAGATATGGATAACAGTGACCAAAATTATATCATTTGCATATGATCTAGATAGCTAAAGTAGTCATAAATCATAGACAAAGTGATATACAAAACATGAAACAAAATCTTGATATATTGAGAAGCTAAAGCTGTGACAAAACATCAATTCTGCTTCAGTTTGCATTAGAACTCCATATCCTTGTTCTCCCACGAATGAGGATGATCATTATTACAAAAATCATAATTTTATATAAGTCTCTCCATAGGGTAAAACATCCCTGTGGATAATTATCAAACAGTTTTACAAAATCAGGGAAAAATCCCAAAATCTACTAAACTAAGCAATCTAAAATGCATGTGAAATCTTTAAGATATCCTCCAACTACTCATAACTCAACTGTAATTCGAATTTACCTGCAATAGGACACAAATATCAAGTTAGAAGGATATTTTAGTAACAAAATACAAAAAAAATGATCCTACAGACTTAGCTACATAATCATCTGATTATGTAGCTAGTCTAAAATAGCATATAGAATCAGACATAAATCAAATGAAATCCTTTTAAAACAATCCAATTTGATTTTGTTTTCAATAAACATCAAAATCGAATTACTAATGGCTCAAGCAAATGTATCATTCAAATCAAACCAAATCGAAAAGAATGCAATCGGAACAAGATAAGAATACTCTGTTTTTAGTTGTCATCAAATCGGGTCAAATAATAACCACATTGTTTCATATCCAAATGCAATTACAAGTAAATCACATTGTATCCAAAATCGATTAGTTATAATCGAACTCAATCTTAATCGATTGGTTACTGCTGTGCATAAAATTCATATTGTTTTAATCAAATATCAAACTGTTACGAGTATAATCAAAACGAAATATGCATAACAGTATCCACAAACTCTGCCAATGTTTTTGGTCGCTGAGTGTCATACAATTAACCGATAGGAACAAATAGAAATCACATCCGTCACTGACTCACTATAGTCATAGCAATTGATTGATATCATTCAATCATGTGTAAAAATAGGTAATCGTTTCAGTTGTAAACGAAAATCATACTTTAATAAATATAGACCCAACGAATCTTATTATCGATCAACACTTAGTCAACATACAAGAGCGCGATTGAATCAACAGAATTCATAATACAAACTGGGTGAATAATCGAAACGAATGTGGCTGAGTTCAAATATAGAAACGAATTATGAGACTGGATATAGTTAATTTCATTCCTCAAATCAAATTCAAACCATATATTTGTTTCCATCTGTTAACATGATCAAACGAAGCAATCCGAATCGGTTTGGTTGGGTTGAACAACTACGATCCATATCTATTCGCAATTCGGTCATGTAATAACAGGATGGTATTCGAATTGGTCAAAAATGCATGATATACAATCACAACAATTAACCATAATTGCTAATCATATCGCAAATAATATAACCAATTCGAAATGGGATATTGACTGTGTCTAAAATTGGAATACCAAAACACCCTGGGTTTAGAAAACATCAACAACTAAGATTATCAACAGAGCATTCGATTGAAGCCAGTTTAAAACAAATCAAATCTATCTCGAGATCACTTGAATCAAAACCAAATCAAATGAAAATTGATTTATCAAAACTAAATTGTATACAACAGTGCATGCGTGTGTGACAGAGCAGATCCACGATACAAACAAAGTTTATGAATTTTTCATATAAATCAGTGAAAGTCATACCAGTGAGGTTGATCTAGCTACACCAATCTTGAATTGATGAATGTTGTTGCCGACTCCACATTATTGAACAAAATCGAACCTGTTGTTCACTGCTTCTTGTCAGTGGATGGCGTCTTACCCTGTTGACTAGAGAGCTTTGCAACTTGCTCTTCCAGATCATGAATTCTGGATTGCAGCATTGGAACATCAATGTAATACCTTTCCATCCATGCACCACACTGATCACATGGTGAAGCAGCTAGTTGAGATGGAACAGGAGAGGGTTTCAACGAGTCACCAGGGGTTTCACAGGGCATTGTGATGACGGGATAATTTGGATCATCTCATAAACAGGGAGGTAGGTTCTTCACAAAATCATATGCTGGTCTATCACATAGATCTTTGGAATAGGGAAACTCACTTGCTAGGAAACGCTCAATTTCTGAGTCAGAATCTTCACTGAGCACAATAGGGTCAGGGTTGACAGGCGCTTTTGGTTTGTTTCTTTCCATGCGAGAGATTAACCGGGCGTTCTTCTTGCCATTTGAATTGGCATTAGGTTTGGTCTTGGGCTTTTTAGCCACGGGTTTAACATGCTCCACATCTGTGGTCACAGAATTGGGTAGGTCAATAGGTTGCTCGGCTAGGGGTTTGGGTAGTAGAGCATTGTAAGGGACAGGGGGTACCGACTTGGTTTCGCTCACCACAGGTTTATCAACCTGTGGTGGGCTTGACTCATCAAAATTATTGCGTTTAAGGAAATCCTCCCAACAGTCACGATGTAACCCCAACTCATAAACCATAAGCATTTTAATTAATTCGAAATGGAAGAGGTTGGTATCGGCCTGGTTTCGTTTATACCTTTTGGCCATTTTAAACAAACTCCTATGAAAGTAGTGAGGCATGTTAAGTTCATAGCCCATGAAAACCATAAGAAGTCAAAGGTGATACAGGAACACGAAACCATACCTACCCTCGCATGTAATGAACTGCTTAATTACCATGAGAAAGTCATGCCAGCGCTGCTTAAGCATGTTTGCAGGCAAACCCTTGTCACAAGAGCTCACTCTTCGTGACTGAAATAGTAATGTCCATGGGACATCCTATACCTTACAATTTTTTGACCATCTATGTCCGACAGCAAGCAGACCAATGGCTAGACTGAGGAACTGTTCATTGATTTCCAAATGCACATCCCCAACCTTGGCTCGACAGCCATCGAAGGTTAACGCAAATTGCCGAGCCACACCAGGGTTATAACCATCAAACTTTCGGATGAAAGGGAGCCACTCGAATTCCTCAAGGTCACTGTAAGTGCCATCAAACATTAACAATGCCTGGAAACCATTAGGTTCAGTCCTCACGAATGGCGCCATAGCTCGGGCTCATGGTAGGGTTCGGATTTAACACAATCAACACACAGGAACGAGGTCGTTTGGAATTAACAGCTGCAAGTGCTCAGAGGGGAATGAATCAATATGTGTGTGCGAAGGTGGTGGGTTGGTTCACCTCCATGCAAAACATTAATGGCACAGTACCATCCCTGTTCAATCAATCATAACCAATATTAACATTATTCGGCCAACCCAATGTTTAAACGGTGGACAGTTACATCATCGTGCCAATGTATAGTTTGATCGTTCAACGTAAAATCAAAGCCTTGTAATAATTCGAACCAATGTTATTGCAAAATCCAAAAGTTTGACCAACGCACCAAGTGTATAACTCCAAACATTGTCATTCAACATGAAATAAAACTCATGCGGTTGCTACAAAATACAATGTTTTGATCAAAGTTTTTCAAAACAAGGTGATAATAAACAAATCGATTAAGCCAAAAGCTTTAAAATCATAAGGATCACATTCATAAAAACCTTTAATCCACCATGACCCTTATGTAATCAAGTAGAAATCATGAATTTGCATKCTCAAAGCCTTATCAATTTAAATCAAAGTCAAATTGTGTAATCAAAACAATGATAGGCAAATGGACATAGTTTTGAAAATAAACCAAAGGTAAGTATCAATCATCATATCAATGAGAAGACCGTGACAATTCAAATAACAATGGAGGAGTTTTCACGCTTTCAGTCATGAAAACTAAATTAAAACCAATTTGCAAATGTCGCTTGAAACGAAAACATCGTCTCTTTGCAAGATGCGACAGAAATTTGAAGTTCAAGAGACATAGGTGTAGGCAGCTTTATAGGGCAATTGAAAAAATTGAATTGGCTGCCAACAGGGCTCAAAAGGGATAAGGATATTTGTAGACCAGTCCTTAGTTATCTCCTCAAGGTCCTCCTCTATGAGCTTATAGTATGACTAAAGCTCCTATTTATGCTTATCTGCATGTGCAGTGATATAAATAAAGTGTTGATATGCACAGAACTTCATGCGAGGTCTGAACCGGTGCAGGGTGTTCATAGTCATGCAAGGGACAACCCCAATATCCCTCTTCAACTGGAGATAGTAAGTGTGAAATATTTTGTTCTACTGCCACTATTTTCCCATATCACTCGAGTACCAGTGCGTGGTGAACTTCATAGTGAGTGGATCAATATCCAAGAAGTTCACACCTTTCGGCATCTCCCAAGCAGTAAACGTTATGAGGATTAGCAGCCAGCTAAAATGGAAATCATAGCCCTGATCATGAGCTTCGTGATAGTACAATTTGAGTTGGTTGACTAAGTACTTCACCCAGTTCCTTTGGAGTCCTTCTACACATTTTCCGGTGAGGTAAACAATGAACCCCGTGACTTGTGTAGGTTTGTTATTTCTCACTAGATTTCCTGTTATCAATGTTGGTTGTGGAGCCTGATTATCTTCCTAATTCAGAGATCCTTGCTTTCAGAAGTATGTACACTCTTCCACGATGTATGAAATGGTTTGCACAAGACCAGATATTGCACATGCAGTGAGAGTTGTGAGAAGTTATATGAACAATCTAGGTAAAGAACATTGGGAGGCAGTAAAGTGGATTCTCAGGTATTTGAGAGGTACTACTACTCATGCATTATGTTTTGGAGGTTCAGACACTTTTCCACAGGGATATGTTGATTAAGATATGGCAGGTGATAAAGATAGCAAGAGGAGAACCACAGGGTATGTTTTTACTATAGGTGGAACAATAGTAAGTTGGATTTTGAAACTGCAAAAGGTTGTTGCACTTTCAACAATAGAGGCAGAGTATGTTTATGCTACAGAGGCTAGTAAAGAGATTATTTGGTTACAAAGGTTTATGGAGGAATTGGGAAAGAAGCAGGAGAATAGTAGGTTGTACTGTGACAATGAGAGAACAATTCATCTTGTAAATAACTCAGCCTTCCATTCAAAGACTAAGCATATATAGTTGAGGTACCAGTTCATATGATCCGCCTTGGAAGATGGACATTTGAAGTTGGAAAAGATACACACTAGCCAGAATCCTGCAGACATGTTAACAGAGGGAGTAACCAGAGAGAAAATGAGTTCTTTCTCAGTTTCAGTTGGTCTTCAAGAATGAAGATGAATATGAGAAATTTATCAGGTCCAAGAAGGTTTAGAGTCCATCATATACAATAGCGGTGGAGTTGTTGAGATTAGTCTCCAAGTGGGAGATTGTTGGTTGTGGAGCTTGATTATCTTCCTGATTCAGAGGTCCTTTCTTTCAGTCATGTTTATACCCCATGAAGACTTTAGACCCCAAAAGTATGTACACTCTTCCACGCGGGGGAGTGCAGAGGGTGGGTAGCCCCTCTGCGGGGTCTAGGGAGGTTATCCCCCCTACTGGGGGGTTTGGGGGAGAATCCCCCGAAGGAAAAAATGACTTGTAAATGTATATTGTAATTTCATTGTAAATCTGGATTGTTCATTATAAGGTCACAGATCTAATGGTAGAAATTATGTTAGGGTTTTTTTCCCTAGAAGGAAACCCTGTGTTATGAGGGAAATGTATTGTGGCTATGCATTATGGCAAGTATTGTATTCTAAGAAAGGAGACGGTGAGATAAAGAAGAGGAAGTTACAACGAGTTTTAAGGAAAAATATAATTTCAACAGGGAAGTTGGAAATTGAAGGTTGTGTATCCATATTTCTAGATAAGACGTGGAAGGTCATCAAAGGATCATTGGTGATAGCAAAAGGAGAGACGGTAGGTACATTGTATTTATGTACGGGTAATATTGACTCTTCTATATCTTTAGCTTCTACACGAGTGGATACAAAACTATGGCATCATAGGCTGGGACACATGAGTGAGAAAGGTATGCAGATACTTCATAAAATAAATTTGTTGCCAAATCTTAAACAAATTGATTTGGACTTCTGTGAGCACTGTGTTTATGGAAAACAAAAGAGAGTCAGATTTCTCAGATTCAGAAAAGAAAAGAAGAATGAAAGGTTAGAGATTGTGCATATAGATGTATGGGGACCAGCTCAAGTATCATCTCTTGGTGACTCTCATTATTATGTTACTTTTATTGATGATGCAACTAGAAAAACTTTGGTTTATGGCATTCGACAAAAATCTGATGTTTTTGATACTTTTAAGAAATGGAAAGCTTTAGTTGAGAATGAGATAGGAAAAAGTTTGAAGTGTCTTAGATTAGATAATGGAGGTAAATATTGCAGCAAGGAGTTTGATTATTATTGTTCATACCATGGGATTTGTAGAGAGAAGATAGTTCCAAGAACACCACAAGAAAATGGTGTGTCAGAAAGGATGAACATGACAATCATGGAGCGTGCAAGGAGTATGAGATTGCATGCCAGTTTTCCCTTACAGTTATGGGTAGATGTTGTAGATATTGTTGTTTACTTAATAAACAGAGGACCTTCAAGATATTTGGATGGTAGAATTCTAGAAGAGCAATGGACAAGAAAAAGGTAAACTATTCTTTTTTGAAAACATTCGGTTGTGAAGCATTTGTCCATATTGATAAAGAAAATAGAACAAAGCTTGAGTCTAAATCCAAGAAGTGTACCTTTATTGGATACAGTGTTAATGATTTTGGTTATCGATT
>ML817145.1:12081-26868 GCA_009831015.1 Picea engelmannii | reverse complement strand
CAAAAGGAGAGCATAGCTGTCGTCGGATCATGTAGAAGCGAAGATCTGGACCATTGAAGTGTCCATGTTTAGGAAGCAGCAGGAGAGCAAACGAAGCAGGAGAGATCATGAGCCATTAGATCTCACACAGATCACTGACAGCCCTCAGATCTGGAAGAAGGCTCATGTGAGTTAAGCCCAAATACGAATAGAGCAGAGAAATTTGGGAAAGCCTTGACAGGGCAGGAATATCGAGATTTTGGATTTCGGGAGTTCAAAATTTTGGAGGTCTTGATGACGAGAGATCGGGGCACTTCACAGTGAAAGTCCCAAAACAACAAGAGAAATCTAAGCTATCCATCTAGAAGGAGGACACGTGTTGCGAGATCTCCATTTTGGGGATTAGGACATCGAAAAGAATAGAAGAGAGTCTTTCGACTTCGCGAGTGGCGAATTCCTGAAATTATCTAGACTGTCCATTCGTGGGAGGACACATGGTAGAGATCAAGGAGTCCACCAACATTTCATATACCGAGGATTTAAAGGGCCAGAGGAGAAGAGTCGTAGGGGTCGCAAAGTTTCGAAACGCAAAACCCCGAAACTCTATGGGAGAAGAACCATTTCAGTACTTCGGGTACCAGGAGCTCGTAGGAACAATGATTTGATGCCATGGGATTCGTAAAGTTCTAAAACGTGAATTCCTGAAAGAAGGAGAAGGAGTATTGTCGGGAGCATTTTGGCATACTGGATATCGGGATTTCAGAAATCATGAGGATGAAAGATCCAGGATCTTAGGGAGGAAAATCCCAAAAATATCAGGACCGTTGATCTGGGAGTGGATCACAACTATTGATCTTGGCCAAGAGTGAAAAGGGATGTATCGTCACTTCAACATTTCAGATACCGGAAGTGAGAGAGAGCAGGGGCAGAGGAGACCTTGCATCAAGAAAGCCCGAAACGCGAAAGTCCAAAAGCGTTTGGAGGAAGCCAACATTTCGGCTTATAGGAGTTCGAAACTTTGGGATTTTTGAGGACAAGGCGATCGAGCATTTTGGCACTGGAAACTCTGAAAGCACAAAATGCGAAGAATCAGGGAAAGGAAAAATCCCTGGAGGAGAAAATCCAGGGAGAGATAATTTTGAGATATCGGGATTCGGTATTTCAGGGATCCTGTGGACAAGAGATATGAGTACTTTGGCTTTGGAGAACCCGAAAACGTGAAATAAGGAGGAAGTCGGGCACTTTGCGTCGATGAACCCTGAAGAAGACTGCAGTCATATGAGGGGAGGTCATATGAACTAAGAGTGTAGCCCAAGGGCCTAACCACGACTAAATCTATTTCAACATTTCGGCATTTTGGGGATCGGGGGATCGAGAGGGAAGAGGTTCTCGACATCAAGACTTAGGAAGTCCCAAAACCTAAAATTACTTTTCGGGAAAATATCAAAGATCATATTCGGTGACCATGGAAAGGAGAAGCTTGCTCCTGGTGTATGTTCTCACAAGTGGAGTTTCAGCAGGACCTATGGATCGAACATTGGAGATTCCAGCAGGGAATCAAAAGAGATGCTTCGACTCTAGGAGGTTTTTGAATGATCCTGTGTGGACCTTGACCCGAGGGTTTGGGGGTTTGCGGAATTTGTGGTATCATAGCTTGACTCTGTTTGTATATTTCAGGCAGAGAGAGCAGGAAGAAAAAAACTCTGGTACACATCAATTTGGTATTAGAGGCAGCTTGCAGAGACGGGCAAAGGAAAAACAGAGTGCTAGAAACTCTGTAATAATTGTTTGAAGGTAAGCAGTAGTATAGAAAGATAGTCAAGGGGACTGTAAGGAAATGCTGGGAACACTCAGGGTTGTAGAGTGACAGCAACAGATATGTCAGGAGGACAAATAGACAATGGGAGGAATGGCTACTAAAGGTCATGCACATGGTGGAAAGAAGATCCATCAGAAGCAAGAGAATGCTACAAGGGATAAATAACTTGCTGAGATCAGGGAAAGGATGGATGAGCTTGCGCTGCGGGTGAAACAGGCTACAAAGTCAAGATGGGTGTACGAATGGCCCATGAAGACGAAGGTAAAATGGCTAGTCAGGGAATTGGTGGTCAAAAGACAGCAGAGGCTATTGAAAATATGGTTGAGGCATGCTGAAAACCTCAACAAACTAGAGGATAAAATGGTTCAGATGTGTGAACTAGAGGATGGGAGAAACCTCAGTAGTGAGGATGACATGGGATCAACGAAATATCTCAAAGACTTCCAAGAGAGAAAGACAAAAATTCCCAATTGCCAGGAGGGCAATGAGATGAGATCACTGAGGGACCTCATAGATTGTTAAGAGGATAGCCAGGGAATTTCACATTGCCAGGAGGGAAATGAAATGAGATCACTGCGGGATCTCATAGACTGCCAGGAGGGAAACAGAAAAATCCCAATTTTCCAGGTGGGCATGGGAACTGAAGTGAGGCTATGTGAAAGTATCATGAACTCGGAGGTGAGTTCATATTAGTAAGGGATGATGGTAAGAGGAGATTCATGTGGTTTTGTAGATCATGTGAATGAAGATGATGACAAGTTAAAAACTTGCACCATCCAGGAGGAGGATCGGTAGAATCTTCTAATGGTTGGAGGAATTCATATATTCCTACCAGGAAGCCTAGTTGAGGCGAGGATTTGTGTTGCTGATGAAGGAGCAATAGCAGGAGTCTAACATCCAACATTGACTGTCGAGGAAGAAGAAGCATTGGAGAAGATCTTAGAGGCTGCCCAAGTAGAGGAAGAAGATGAGCAGTCTGAGGAATGGCTCAATACTTTCAGCCAAGAAGCTGAAAAGACTGCAGCAATGAAACTTGCAGAAGTAGAAGAAGAGGAAGAAGACATCATAGACTTTTCTGATCTGTGTGAAGAATTATAAGCCCTGGAGAGAAGGGTGAAGGTGCATAGCTTCCACATCCAACAAGTCAAGTTGGAGGCAGATGAAGGAAAATTCTAAGCTGAGAAGCAACTGGAAGGAGTTGGACTTGAGCCAACACAAGGATAAATGATAGCAGAGCTATCACAGAGAGAAGATGAGCAACAAATTAGTGATATAACTGCAAAGATGAACTTTGCAGCAGACTGGACACTCAGTTCCACAGGGGATGAAGAGGATAGCATGGGAGATCATGGTGATCTGCCAATCTGCAGAGAGAAATTTCAGTAGAGGAGGCTGCCTGAACAGAACCAACCATTGGAGTAGCTGGACGAGGTGATCGAGGAGATCAGAAAACTAATGGTCAGATCAGCAGAAGCTACTAGCAAAGGGAAGATGATTATAAGGGAGACAGTAGTAGTAGCAGAGCAATAGAGGGAACAACAACAGCAATAGCAGAGAGATGGAGAAGGGAGACAGCTCCAGAGAGTTGTTTGGGATCCAGGAATATTTCAACAACCAGGGTGGAGAGCTCATGAGTAGGAGCTCATGAATTTTTTGCAGCAGAGGAGTATGATGCAGGAGCATCTCTCCCAAGCCAACCATGTGCCAGCCATCCAACCAACTTAGTACATTCAAGGCACACATTCAAGGAAGAGAGGCGCCAACCCTCTCATATATTGAATTTAAATGAAGGAAATTTAATATTGTAAGGCTATTAGAGCCAAAAGGTCGTGCCTATACGTAGGCTTTATATGTAGATAGCCTTTAAATGGTTGTAAGGCTAAATCTAGCTACGATCTGGACTGGATAGCCATTAATTGTATTTTCAATGTATTTGGATAGAGTAGGTAGCTTGGAGGGGAGAGCTCGAAGAGCCCCCTCATGTAAAAGATCTTTTGATATTGTTTAGGGTAGAGGTAGAAGTAGAGGTAGAAAGAGTTAGATAAGAGAGCAGAGAGGAAGAGCCGAGACTCTGTCAAAAGTCTGAGCTCAACACATTGTAAAAAGGGGCATTTACATTAATACAATCAGAGCAATTTTTCCTGCATGTTATTCTGTGTATGTTGAATGTATTCACGTGTGTATTGATGATATGATGTAGATGTATGTTGTATATGTGCATTTATAGGGACAAATAGGTTCATCTATCGATTGGGTTCTTTGATTTCAGGTTGGAGTTCTTTGAGACTTCATGCCAAGAGGGCGTGACAGAACACTACGGGTTCTGATATTCAGTGCTTAGAGAGCACTTCCAATTCTGCGGAATTTGGACAAAGACATGCTAGGAGGGCACACCAACTGAAATCATTGACTCAGAGGAAGACCTCAAGGTTGTTGAATACCCTGGAGGTGAGACTATGTAGAAGAGGACACAGTAGAAGACAAAATCTCTAAGTAGTTCTATAGAGCTTTGCCAGGAGGGCATTGAGCACAGTCATAGAGTGCTGAGGAGGAACTCTGTTTTGAGTTCATAGAGAAAAAAAATCACTGAGGATTTTGGACACTCTGCAAGGAGGGCATTGAATAAATGTTCCAGATAGAGCACAGAAGGAAAGAACTCTTTTAAGTTCTGGAATAGAAGAAGAGTCCAAGGAAGGATCTTCACAGGGTTGCTAAACACCCTTTAGTCTCAGCAAGAAGTTTGCTTGAACAAAGGAGTGCCAGGAGGGCATCAAATTCTCCATCTAAAAGAGAAAGAAGGGAAAAGGGTGAAGTCCCCTTAGATATCTGAGTAGCGGAGAAGCTCATAAGAGATAGCACCGAGTTGGTGTGCAAAGATTCTGCAAGGTGTGCAGGAGTCGTGGAAACCTTTTAAGGTTTCAGAGAAGTCCAAGCTCAGGAAGGAGAATGATTTTATGCACAGAGGCCACAAGAGGTTGCAGAGGCTGAAAGGGAGAACTCTTTGGAGAGTTTAGAATCCCGAAAGCTCAACAGGGATAGCGTCTTTGAGTGCGTAGGTGAGACCAAGGATCACAGAGCTTGCAGAAAAGAAGCAAAGGTCGAGGCCTTTAGAATTTGGTAATTCTTCCAAGTTCCGGAAGAAAGTGCATGCTCAAAAGGAGAGCATAGCTGCCACCAGATCAGGCCGAAGAGAAGATCTGGATCATTGAAGTTTCCACGTTCAGGAAGCAGTGAGAGAGAACATGAAGCAGGAGAGATTGTGAGCCGTCAGATCTCACATAGATCACTGACAGTCGTCGGATGTGGAAAAGGCGCATGTGAGTTAATCCCACATACGAACAAAGTAGATAAATCTGGGAAAGTCTCGACAGGGTAGGAATATCGGGATTTTGAATTTCGAGAGTTGAGGATTTTGGAGGTCCTAATGACGAGAGATCAGGACAATTCATAGTGAAAGTCCAAAAACAGAGAGAGAAATTTGAGACATCCATATGGAAGGAGGACACATGTCGCGAGATCTCCATTTCAGGGATTCGGACATTGGAAAGCATAGAAGAGAGTCTTTCGACTTCACGAGTGGTGAAGTCCCAAAATGATCTAGACCGTCCATTCGTGGGAGGACACATGGCGAAGATTGGGGAGTCCACCGACATTTCAGATACTAGGGATTCGAAGGGCCAGAGGAGAAGTGTCGTAGGGTTAGCGAAGTTCCGAAATGAGAAAGCCCAAAACTCTATGGGAGAAGGACCATTTCGGTACTTCAACTACCAAGAGCTCGTAGGAACAGAGGTTTGATGCCATGGGATTTGTGAAGTTTTGAAAAGTGAATTCCCGAAAGAAGGAGAAGGAGTATTGCTGGGAGTATTTCAGCATATCGGATATCGGGATTTTGGAAATCACGAGGACAAAAGATCCAGGCTCTTAAAGAGGAAAATCCGGAAAAGATCAGGACTGTTGATCTGGGAGTGGATCACAACCATTTATCTCGACCTAGAGTGAAAAGGGTCGTATCGTCACTTCGACATTTTAGATACCAAAAGTGTGAGAGAGAAGGGGCAGAGGAGACCTTGCATAGGGCAAGCCCGAAACGTGAAAGTACGAAAGAGTTTGGAGGAAGCCAACATTTTGTCTTATCGAAGTTCAAAACTTCGGGAGTTCCGAGGACAAGGCGATTGAGAATTTCGGCACTGGAAACTATGAAAGCGCAAAACATGAAGAGCCAGGGAAAGGAAAAATCCCTGGAGGAGAAAATCCAGGGAGAGTTAATTTTGGGATATCAGGATTTGGTATTTCATGGATCATGTGGACAAGAGATCTGAGCACTTCAGCTTCAGAGAACCCGAAAATGCGAAAGAAGGAGGAAGTTGGGTGCTTTGCGTTGATGAACCCCGAAGAAGACTGCGGTCATATGAGGGGAGGTCATATGAACTAAGAGCATAGCCCAGGGGGCTAACCACGACTAAAGCTATTTTAACATTTTGGCATTTTGGGGATCGGGCGATCAAGAGGGCAGAGGTTCTTAACATCAGGACTCAAGAAATCCTGAAACCCGAAATTAATTTTCGAGAAAAGATCAAAGGTCATATTCAGTGACCATGGAAAGGAGAAGGTTGCGCCTGGTGTATGTTCGTACAGGTGGGGTTTTAGCAGGACCTGTGTATCGAACATTGAAGATTCTAGTAGGGAATCAAAAGAGTCGCTTTGGCTCGAGGAGGTTTTTGAATGATCCTGCGTGGACCTCGACCCGAGGGTTTGGGGGTTTGTGGTGGGGATTCTTGACCATAAACAATCTAAAAAGGAGCACAACCAGTGCTTAACTTGGTGATAGTTCGATCTACCCAGAGGGAGTAAGTGAGGAGAGTGTTCCACTGATGAGGCTTATCTTTGATGAGCCTTTTGACGATTCTTTCCAGATTTTTGTTGGTAGAATCGGCCTGCCCATTTCCTTGTGGGTAATAAGCTAATGAGGTAAACAATTTAACCCCCAACTTGGATAGAAATTGAGTCAGCTTAGCAGAAATGAAAGAGGGGCCATTGTCTCTAATAATTTCTAATGGAATACCAAATCTGGAAAAAATATTATTTTCAAGGAAAGAAATTACCTGATTGTTTGTGGAATTCTTAAGTGGGACAACTTCAGCCCATTCTGTAAAATAGTCTGTGGCTATCAAAATAAAAACTTGTCCAGCTGAAGAAGGGGGATTAATTGGATCAATAAAATCCAATCCCCACTTTGAAAAAGGAAATTTTGGTAGGACATGTTGTAATGGCATGGATGAAATGCGTTCTTTCCCAACAATTTTTTGGCATTTGTCATAAGATATCAAAAAAACATAAGAGACACGAAATATCAAAGGCCAATAGTACCCCTTTCCAATAATATTGAAAGCAGTGGTTTTGGCAGAGAAATGACCTCCTATATGAATGACAAAACTTGAAGAACCATGAACTTCTTGTAAAAGTTTTTGTGCATCTCCATTGTTTTCACAGTGAAGCAACACACCATTAGTCGATAGTCAAATAAGAAGTCTCCTATAATGACATATCTCACAGATCCAAGACAGAGTCTTCTCCTTTGATGAGTGTCTAAGTTGTCTGGACATATTTGGTTCTGTAAATAATAAACCAAACTCCTATACCCAGGATGTTCAGACACAGGGAGGATCTTATCGTCAATGTAAAAGAGGGATGAAAGGGAACTATCCTCATCCTCAATTTCTTCACCATTCTCATCATGTTGAGCCAAGTGAATGGATAGGTCACGTCCGTTGATAGTGGTAGAAGTCATGATATTTAAATCATGCTCCTGAATCTTGGCAAGCCAATGTACAAGATTTCCTAAGAGATAAGTTTGTGAGAGAAAAAACATGACAACAGGTAAGGGGATTTTTACCAACGTATGCTTACCTAAGATGTATTGGAGAAACTTTTCAATAGCCTTAACAAGAGAGAAAACATGTTTTTCAATAAAATAATATTTAAATTCATCATCAGAAAAACTTTGACTCATGTAAGCCACTGATGTTTCATTGCCTTGGTCATCATTTTGCGTAAGGATAGTAGAGACTGGCTCCTCGGTGGCATTAGTATATGTCGTGAATTCTTTCTCAAAATCCATCTTTGCCAAAACCGGTGTGGAACTAATTGCTTCCTTAATCCCTTCAAAATCATTTTCGACATCATTTGTCCAAGAAAAAGAATGATCTTTCTTGATCAGATTATGAATTGGCTTGACCATCACCGCAAAATCTGGGACAAATCTACGAACGAAGTTAATAACCCCCATAAAATCTTGAACTTATTTCTTGGAAGTGAGAGCATGAAGATTAAGTATAGAAACAATCCTTTCAAGATCAATGCTTATTTCTAAATCAAATATGATGTTTCCAAGGAGCTTGCCTTCGGTAACACCAAAAATGGACTTGGAAGGGTTTAGAGAAATGCCAAATTTTCTACATCGCATGAGAACTTTCCTTAGATGACCAAAATGATCTGATCGAATTTTAGAGTATACTGTTAAGTCATCGAGGTATATCTAAATGATCTTACCGATCAAATCATCAAAATCTAATTGCATATCTCTTTGAAAGGTGGCACCTGCATTAGATAATCCAAAAGGCATACGTTCATAAGCAAAGGTACCCCAACGAGTAATACAGGTGGTTTTATATTTATCTTCCCTTTTACCTTGATTTGATTGTAACTAGAAAACCCATCAAGTAAGGACATCATTTGTGACCCTGTAACTTGCTACAAAATCATTTCCATGTTAGGGAGAGGCAAGTGGTATTTTATACTAACTCGATTTAATGCACGAAAATCAATGCACAATATGATCTGACCAGTTGTTTTCCGAACATGAACTAGATTTGAAACCTATTCAGAATACTTGACCAAAAAAATGATTCCAGCCTTCAAGAGTTTTTCCAACTCCTTTCGAATAGTTTCTTCTAGCGTAGGGTTGATGGGTCTCTGTTTTTGCCTGAATGGTTTTACGCCTTCCTGAATGGGGATGGCATGTTCTATCAAACTAGGATCAAAACCATGAAGATCCTCATACGACCAAGAAAAAACATCATGAAATTCACCAAGCAACTTGGAGAACTTCACTCTCTCCTCATCTAAACATTTGGCACCTATTTTAACATTATTTGGAGTCTCGGGTGTCCCAATGTTCAAGGAGATGGTTTCACCCACCTTCCTTCTCGACTCTTATTCTTTTTGTTTCTCCTTGTTGCCTACATCACTCGAATAAAATGAACTCTCTAGAGGAGTTAAGACTTTAGGAATCTTGTTATCTTCTATGGATATAATTTCCTTAGCCTTAAAAGGTTCATTTTGAATAAAAGCACAAATTCTCTCATCATTAGGGAAGAACTGACAAGATTCTATATTGTCGGGGATATGCAGATGGTTTGGGATTGAAAGGTATAATCAGGTCTGTGTGGCAGAATTTGCCGATTAGGGGAGGCTACAAAAAATTCCAACCGATCAGCCATTGAGTTTAAATCCCTCTTAACATGAGTTATGTTGAAAGATAAAAGGTTCACGATAACCACCCAAACAGTTTGGGTGTATCATTTCATCAACTTGTTGCTAGGAGAGTAAATTTTACGCATAAGATTCACAACAAGATCGAAATCCCCAAAAACTTAAAGGTGACCACAACCAAGTTTATAAGCATTTTCAATGCCTAATAACAAGGCTTCAAATTCAGTGACATTGTTAGTGCAAGCAAACTTCAACCGGTAAGAAAATTCATGGATTTTTCCTAAAGGAGAAATCAAGATAATTCCAGCTTCATTATCTTCATTAGAGCATGAACCATCAAATGGAATGTGCCACATGCCATCCTATAAATCAACTTGTTCCATGGGAATGATATCTTCCTCAGCAAATATGGAATACACTCCTAGGTCCTCTTCGATATAGTTTACGTTAGGCCGTGGGACACTCTCTATGTAAGGTGATATCCTTCCTTCTCTAAGGACTATAATGTTTTTTTTTTCTCCGAGGAATAGATAAATGTGTTTTTTTTAGTGAGAGTTATCCACCTATTGAGGCTTTCCAATCTCTCCCTAATATGATTGAGTAATTTCTTACTGGCATATCAATTACCTGAATGTTGAGAGTTGTCCTTATTTTAGGATGAGCACACAAAATTAAGGTCACATCCTCAACCTCACATATGTTTGTTTGTTGTAGACTATTATAGGAGAGAATGCTTCTGGAATTTTCATTTGTACAAGACAAGCCTATATCTTTCATAATAATCTTCAACATCACACTTGGGCCCGAACCACCGTCAATGAGCCAACAATGGGAAATTTTATCCATAATCTTTACATAAATATAAAAGGGGGACTTTTTACAGGATATCTAAAGCTATGTACACCTACTTTATTTACAGAAGAATCCTCTTCATTTACCTCTTCAGAAAGATTGTCTACAACATAATCTTTTCCTTCCATGAATTGTTTCAAATGCATCTGTTGTTTAGGGATGACAACCATATCTAGAAGGGTTGCATCTGCTTTGATGTTGGCCAACTAATTCAAGATATTGTATTTGGAAGGGGGGAGAGGAGGAGTGATCCCTTGACTCTTAGGAACATTAGGAACCTGGAGAGTAGCAGCGGTTGGGGATGATCTCGAGCCAGAAGAATTGCAAGGAGGATCAAATTTTCCCTTGGGAGCATAGGAGTTTTTCCTAGTATTGATGACCATGACATCTTCTGGCTCTACAAAATCTAGGACAACGATGGTATCTTCTAGTATTTTACCAAAGATATTATCTCTGGAACTCTTATTTACCTCACATGTGGTTTCCTCATGGTGTTCCTCGCAAAAGTTACGCAAACGTTGAGGTAAGATAGCCTTAGGCTGAAAATTATTTTCAACTAGATTTCTAAAGCAGGGTGAAGAAGTGGATGAAGCTCCAGGGGTGAGGGGGGAGACAGTTCCTTTCCGCTGATATGATATCATACAATTGTTCATGTCTTTCACTAGTTGTAAAAGGGAGGACATGTATGTCTGTCTAACCGATTCTCCCTAGGGAAGACCTATTCTTTCAAGTTGTTCTTCATACTCTGAGAAAGTATGCAGAGAGAAACCAAGATTATCAATGGATTTTTCCTCAAGCCTATGATGGTAGGGGGATGATAATTCATTGTAGTAATGCATGAAAGCATCTTGGTTCTCAGGGAGGATGAGTTCGGGGATTTGATTGTATAACTTGGTGAAACACAAGTTGAAGGACTTGATGGTCTCACCATCCTTATAGGTAATGTTATTATACTCCCTTAAATTCTCGGTTGGGCTTTTAGATCACCCATAAGTGGATCGGAACCAATAGATTATCTTTTCCCAAGTAGAAAAAATATTAGAAGAAGGTCAAAGAAGTCGACCACAACCTTTCATTCCAAGGAATTGATGAATACGCGCATGCAAGTATCATTGTCATTGGCCCCTATGTTATGACAAGCATTAGAAAATGCCACCAGGTGTTCATTTGTACTGACAATGTTATTTCTTGAAAAACTAGGAAGGTGCTCTTTAAATTTTGGAAGTGGACGAGTATCAGGTGCTAGGTTAAGAGGAGAGGACACATGCCATGGTGTGGTTGTGGCGTCTTCTTCGAACTGAAAATACCATACTTTTTAATGACTTTGGTGGGGTTTTTGGTAGATTGTATAGGGATAAGGTGGCTATATAAGCTACCAATCACTGATGATGATGAATATTGAGAATATGGATCACTTCCAGTGCCACCAGAGCCACCAATAGATGCCATCCCGTGGATGATAGATGAGGGAAAGAAAGATGAACTGGATGAATCAGATAATGTTTTCCTTAGAGCACTTTGTTGGGAAGATAACACAACGTTTCTTGCTATTTCATCAATAGGATTAGTTTCAGGTGATAGGCCTCCTCTTCTTCTAGAAGCACGAGAATCTAAGGACATGAAAGAAAGGCCAAAAATTGAAGAAACAAAAAGGGTCATTGTTGATTTCTAGGTTGTCTATGTCTAGCTTCCAATTGTTCTTGAGCACTAATATCTCGTTCAATTGCTGCCCAAGAATGGTTAAGCTCAACACAGGTGTTGGCAGTGTCTAAGATGGTATTAAACAGATTCAAAGCAATGTTGGTATGATCTTGAAGACCGGTCTCAATTTTGGGATTCCTTGCAACATGAACAATCATTAAGAATAAAACGGTCAAAGAATCAATATCAAAAAAATAAAAATGTATCGATGAAAATCGAGTATAAAACATAACTAGAGAGATATCAAAGATCTTTCGAGTATGGTTGCCAAATAAATGTTGAGGAAAATATATGAAATGATCTTACTCAAGCATTTTTAGATTCTTCTTGGCTAAAGAAGAATAGATGGGAATATCACCCTATGTTTATAGCCAACAAAAATAACCTCCTAACTCGCAAGTATTAATTAGCAGTTCTTAGGCTAGTCTTTTATCAATAAAAAAACTTCTTGTAAATTTACTTTTTATGTAATTTCCTGAATATAACTTTTGTTGAAATGAATGTAAATACATAAGTAAAGACACCAAGATGATAATCAATACATATGAGACATAAATAAATCCTTTATTTCATTCCAATTCACCAAAGAGTCATTTTATTTACAAATCCTCATACGGAAATTTTGGACCAAAATCGAACTTAGACATCCCCGATGGAACATACAAAAGGGCCTCTGACAGAAAACCAAAAAATTAACTCTAAAAGATGGATCAGCTTGCCACATATTGTTTCCCACTCAACTTTGCACAATTGCCTTTGCCAGTCATGAAAATTAATTCACAAAAAGACAAGTCTACACAGACTATCAAAGATAGATCAACACCTCTGAAACAAAAGTGTTTGAATGATGTAATCCAGCCCTGAATATTGTTGTCTACAATAAGACCCTGCTATCATAAAAGAGAATTAGGCTTGTGATGAATAAAAGAATGAATTAAAAATGAACTATCTCAACATAAACTCAAAGAGAAAAGCTTAGTATGATTTTGCTTCTATCCTCCTCTTGTTCCTCCCTTCCTTTTTCCTTTAAGCAAATCAGAATTGGTTTAGGTAGTTGAACCACCTCATTAGTTAAGTTAACTAAAGACTCAACCAACGTTTTAGTTAAGGGGGAAAAGTAATAATCATAATAAGGGTTAAAATAAATAATAACTAGTAGGTGGGACCCCTTGTGAATCCCTTTAGCTTATAACAATCATAACATAACTACTTAGTTAAGAAAAACACACCTCCTTGTGGCTCCCATCAAGATATTAACATTTGGAAATTAATCTCAATAATGTTTGAAATTATTTCCAAAATATATTACTAGCATATCCAAAAAGCATGCTATATGAAAATTTGAAGTCAACTGTCATCAACAATAAAGGAAAACATAAAATCCATATTTCTTGATTTGTGAGGCAATCTTTCCCTCATTGAGGATATCACCCTTTAGTCCTTCTAAACCTACTTTAGGCTGTGTGGAATATTTAAGCCTCATCTTGTTGATCATATGAGAGAAATCGTCCTTCCAATGCAAGTGGGAGGACATAGATTTACCAGAATCATCTAAAGATGCGGGAGGGGAAGTAGCAACCTTCGAAGTAGCGGCCTTCTCTTTGACAGAGGTGTAGTAAGCCTTGGTTTTTAGCCTCTTATTTGAATAGATCATTCATGTATGCGTTAGTGATTAGAAAAAAATCTTTTAAATAATCATACATGATAACTACTTAAAAATATGAAATAGATTTGGCCCCGCAATATATCAGACTCATGCAATCCAATCCATACAAATTGTTTAACTATTTATCAATGAGAAGGGGAGTGAATAAAAGGTCCTGGGATATGTGAGGGTTTTGTATTGAGAAAATTTTGATATGATGGGGGGGAGGAAATACGGTTACTTCTCAAAGACAACAACAATCAACTGTAACCAAAGGAAACATGACTGTAATTCAACCAAGACACTGCTACTGCCAACTACTCCAACACAAAATTTTCTTGACTGCTATCAATTTTAGAACATGGAGTGGAAAATGAATATGGGAAGGCGATGGGGTTTTAATTAGTGAAAAGAAAAAAAATGGTGGGGAATGAGAGTGAGTACTATTCATAAAATTAATTAAGTAATCTGTTATCACTCCAAGAAACTCTTTAGGGTTGTAGGCTAAGGATGCTTGGTAACTTAAAAATAATGTGTAGGTATGTTTGGAACAATGGGGCCCTTAATGATCAATTTAATAGAAAACTCATAATACATCTAAAGAAATAGTGCTTTCAATAAACAATGATCAGATCAAATAATTTCAAAGGAGAGGATGAAGAATACTAGTATTGATTTTCCAAATACAACTGGGTGTAGGTCTTAATACAAGATAGAAAGAAAATCCTTCACTTCAAATCTATGAGCTCAATAAAGAGATAATAGTATTTATAAGCTAAAATAAACTGAAATGAAGTACAGAAAAGGAAACATGGATATTTTTTATATTGAAAACGAAAGGAGACTACAATTTTATTATATCATAAGAGTCTATACAGTAGCACAAAAATGTATCCCAGTTTGAACCCTTGTCTCTTAGAAAAGATAGGCATTTATAGCTTTACAATATAATTATCAGATCCTAAAACTGTGGATCTATCTTTCTAAAAATAGTAAACAGAAACTATATATACAAAGTAGTAGAAAAGGTCCTTAGAATAAGGAAAATCCCTGTATTCTAGTCTTCAAAATGTGTTGAACAGTTGATGATGTGGAGATCAGCCTTCCAAGGCTCTTTGTCTTGTTATCCTGGAAATAGAAATCGAGTTGGATGATGTTTCATTTGATCCCTATCATTTTTCCCTTGAAAACGACCAAATCTAGTCAAAAAATTCCCTTTTGACTTTCATCTCCAAGAATGGCCTTCAGATTTTGATTTGATAATTCATAACCAGCTTATTGAAGAAGATTTCATACCAAT
>ML817144.1:166314-177732 GCA_009831015.1 Picea engelmannii | reverse complement strand
AAGATAAAAAAATTCATATTATATTATTAAAACTATCGAAAAATATCCATAATCATAATATATAACATTGAAACTGTATAAAAAGAAATTTATATTATATTATTAAAATTATCAAAAGAAATTCATATTATATTATTGAAACTATCTAAAGATATCCATATCCATATTCATAATATAGCATTGAAACTATAGAAAACGAAATTCATATAGATTAATATAAAGAAAGAGATTCATACAAATAATAAATATAATAAATATGGAGAAGATATTAATATAGAGAAAGAAATTCATATTATATTATTGAAACTATCGAAAGATATCCATAATCATAATATACCATTGAAACTAGATTAATATAAAGAAAGAGATTCATATTTAGTTATTAGGTTTAGCTACTTAATGTAGTTTAAGTATCATAGTGCCTCCAAGTTGTATAACAAGTTTCTAAATGTTATTTGATAGTGTATTTAGATATCAAGTTTCTTCAATGTTTCTATATGACTTTTATAGTTGTAGCATGTACATATATCAAATTCAATAGTTAGAAGTATCATTTACATTTACAATTGCTTTGTAAATAGAAACAACTAACCTACGTTATAGAAATGTTTTTATATGAAACGCTAGTGCTTCTTAACCACCTTGTTACTATTCATGTCAAAAGGGGCACACTACATCAAAGTAAAATCAACTAAAATCAACTAAAGTAGCATGTTTTCAACGCTTCTTTACCATCCTTATTGACTCTTTCAACTTACTTTTTTATGCCTTTGGCTAAAGAAATTTACAGGTTGAATGAGATGCATGCTCTACATGGAATATTTGTAGGATTTAGTTTACTAGATTAGCATTGGGATAAGAACCTTGGAACACTTCCTTTTAGTCTTACATTGTTGGTCAATTTCAAAGGTTTTAGATTCCAACTTTCAATTGAAAAAATAACATTAATGTGGCCAAAATATTGACGAGTGCAAATAAACTTGGTAATATTTCAACATGATTTCCTTACCTATATCAATGGAATAATGTGAAAAATATTCCAATAAGAATAAACCTAGCATTGCAACATTACCCATATGGCCAATGAGTAGAGGGCACAAGTGCACCCCATCAACTTTAGAAATCACAATGAGTATAATCATATCTAGAGTGTAATTTTACTTAAGGAACGACTTCTAATGAATTTTTTTGTTCGACCACTTACTAGACACATGACATGTGGGAATTGTGTTGACTTTAGAACTATAGAGTAAGCATTCCACTAGTCATGTTCAAAATGAAATTGTTTGCAATCCTATAGGCATTTTCTAAAAAAGGTTTCTCTAATAGTGGGGATACAATTTTGAGCACACCACACCCATTGCCCATTTACTTTAATGTATTTTTATGAAATTGTTTGCAATCCTATAGGCATTTTCTAAAAAAGGTTTTTCTAATAGTGGGGATACAATTTTGAGCACACCACACCCATTGCCCATTTACTTTAATGTATTTTTTTTTTTATAGCATCATTTTTTGTTCCATGCACTACTTTAGTAGGTAATACAAAGTAACTTATAATTATCATGACAATCACAAAAGGAAAACTGAGTTGTTGAAAGGAAACCCAAGTTGTAGAAATCTAAGTGCTCAAAATCACCTTTCCATCACCACCATCAAAGTGGAAACAACTTGTGTCCAAGCTAACAAAGGTGAAGAAACATGCTTCTAGACTTGCATCATTTCCATTATGAACTTTTATTTCAACTCATTTGATGATGCCTTCGCTAGAGAAATATTACAAGTTAAATGGGATGCACAATTGTTTGCTCGGGTGCATGGCACAATTACGAGATTTGACAAGCTAGATGAGCACCAAGATGAGAAAATTGGAATGATTTATGTTATCCTCCAGAGTTAATGATATATTGTTCGCCAACTTCACAAATTCCAAGTGTTTTCAAGATAATGCCAACTCTTATTTGTAGAATTGGAAAAAATAGATTGTTAATGTGCCCAAGGATTGGATCAATGTAAGCTTGGAAGTCCATCGATTTTTTTCCCTTATTTTCCTCAAATAGAATTCTTCCACTAGGAATAGGTTGAGCACTACACCATCATCAATACTATAAATTCCATGACCAATTTGTTCACCCAACAATGTCTTATACTAGCTCTAGGTTGATATTTAGACGTTCTATCAGTTTGTACAACTGAACACTTTATAATAACTCAATGGAAGCCAACTCTTGGGTGACATTAGCAATGCATCACTCTAACCACTTGAACCTCCACCCACTACACTACCTCCTTCCCACTTGTTTCACCCACTTGAAATGGGTTGCTTGCACAAACCTAACGACACAACAAGGATGAATATGTCTTTAAACGATTTGCACTGGGAATATCATCACCTCTTATTAACCATCAAACCAAGACCTTGCTAACATTACACAATTTATAATTTTTTTCAAAGTCTTTAGTGCTCACACCTTCTTTGACTTCCGATGATTAAATTGCTAAATCCTCTGAATCGATGCTCTAGTGTGATTCTCAACATAATGTTCGAATAAATTTGAGTAAATATTTTAAGATGGAACAACATTTTAAGATTGGATAATGTTGAATGTCACTAAAATGACATGGACTTGAACTTGACCTAAAAACACAAGTTTTGACACATTTTAGATCACTTCCAATTGACATTTTGACATTGTGTTTTTCACACCTCTAGTGAGAAATTTGACACATTTTTCATTCACTTACAATGACTATTCCCCCTAAGCTTTCAAAATAACACAAGCACAATTAGAGTGCACCTTCAATTACTACACATTGAATTCATTAATCACTTACACACACACTTGGAAAATGCCTTAATCTTAATTTGTCAGTGTCGATAGAATAAACATTCCACTTACTATTCTCAAAATGCAAGTTCCATAGAACATTTAGGAATGTTTTTTAGTATATTCACAAAACAAAAAAGAGGGTGTGCTTAACTTTAATGTAATTGCACTATAATATGCTCTTCATTCAATGTATGGTTTCAGTGGATGTTAATAATAATTATCATCAACATCATTAATATATAGTTTAAGTTTTTTTTTTTGTAAGTAAGAAAAATATATATTAGGAGCCTCCCAGAAACAAAGTATTATGACAAAGTACATGGAAATCCAAGCTGAAGTACAGGACTGTCCCAACAGAGGGGAAACCAGTCCGTTGTACCCAAGTGGTTTGAAAACTTAACAGAACTATTGTCTAACGTTTGAAATAGAAATTACATCGATGTCACCCATATACTGGTGAGAAAGGTAAATTCTCAAAAAGCTGCTAACCATCTATGATACGACAAAACTAAACTAAACAAGTTAGACACCTAGTAGAGCTGCCCAGTTGCGCTCATGTTCCACATCTTCCATAGCCTCGACTGTGCTTTCTCGGTTTGCATCTGTTGCTGCCCCCAACACTGCTCGTGGTGCTGCATCTGGCGCAGTATCTGTCTCTTCGTCCGTTTCCTCGACCGGATCCTCCATTGGATCATCCTCATCCGAGCTAGAGATTAGTGAGTTCTGCAGAGAGGAGAGAGTCTGAAGAAAAAGGTCCACCTTGGCTCTGGTCTCCTGTAGCCGAAAATTGAGATCGTCCACTTCCTGGCGAATATCAAAACCTAGATCATAAAGGGTCGCCATACTATCCCACAGCTGGACATTGGTGAAAGGCCCGTGGGGGAGAGGCCCAGCCCCGCGAGAAGCATGCTGAGAGTCTGGGTCGGACGTCGAGACGGAAGGACTGCGGGCATGACGCAGGGGAGGACTAGACAGTTTGGGCACCAAAGCTCTGCTGGTAGAGTGCGAAATTATCCTGCCACGAGAGTAAGCCGGAAGATTCCCAGGGTGGCGCTAGGGGGAGGAGGTAATGGAGGGTGAATCGGAGGGGGAGACTGAGGGGCGTCGCGGCTTCCAGGGCGAGCCCCGTCGCGGTCTTCCCCTTGGACGAGTCATGATCCGGGCTACACTGCGAACAGAAATTGTCTCGAACGCAAAACGAGGACGAAGGGTCAGGGAATAGACAGGGCTGAGCTCGGGTTCACACCATTGCCACTGCAGAGCAAGCTCTGCGGAAGGTTGACAATAACAAATACACAATACTGCCATCCAAGCCATATCAAAAAGACCAGAAGGGAGGGACGCTTGAATTAAAACTTGCATTAATGCTCAAATGTGTCGAAGTGAAGGTTTAATAAATTAGGAGGAGGGTGGCACGGGCCCTTCACGTGCCCCCGTGTCCTGGTGGCTATTGCCCACGCCCATCGATCGCCGCATAGCACGCACTATCACCCCATACGGGGGAATATATAGTTTAAGTTGTAATAATGGTGACATTACAATTATTTTGTATAAATTTGTAGGCATTCTTATTAAAGTTGAATTTTTATAATTAATTTGAATGTTTTTATCCATTTCAAATGTTTGTACATGTATTTTTGGAGAGAATGTGGTTAATATTGACATGTAGAATATTATCCAAATTGTAAATTTTGAGTTGTATAGCAACCTACTCAAGACCTGCTGCCTATATCTGAAACTATGTATACGATGTTTTGGGGGTAATTTTAGAACTGATCCACTAGGGAAACTAATAATGGTCCAATAGGAAAACCAGTAGTCATTGCGTACTTGTTTGGTAGGGGTGCCCCCTTTTAATGATTTTCTCTTATAAATACATATTGGAGAGAGTTAATAAGTGGACAAATTCAACTTTTCCAGTGTGTCTATTTTTTTGGCAAGATAAATTTTAGCCTAATCCACTATATTTTCGAGTCATATTAAAATAGACCAAATCCCTTAAGGAAAATTTTCTTAGTCAAATTTCCCATTAATAAGGTGGAATGACTTACAACAAAATTCCTACCAAAATTGAGAAAGAATTTCCGCCAAAAAGAAGTTGAGTTTGTCCATTTATTAATTTACTTCAACATATATTATTTCAAGCAATTAGTGTTTTTTTCTTTTGAAGAAAAGTCTATTTTTGTGGTTTTTTCCTCACAAGTGAATTATTATATAATATTATATTAATATATACTATTTTGAAAAGTTCAATATCAAATTTTAATTCATTTGCAAAATACTGAGATGGAAAAAGGATAAGTTCAAAATTTAAATTGTTGGGACTAGGGTGGAGAAGAGATTACTTATACTTCAAAAGTGTGTCCTATTGTTCCATATTTCCACAAGATATAGGTGTTGATTATTTGGGTTGGTTTTCATTGATGCCAACCCTTGAAGAAAGTCTGGTAGTGAATTTCGATAGCACAAAGGTTTGGGTAATGAACCCATGATTGTTTGATGTATAATGGTATGAGTTTTAATATATTTGAAGGTAAGACTATTCTGTATGGATATTACATGTCATGCCATTTCCGATGGTATGTGTAATGTCACATAACTCCTCACGGTTAGAGAGTTATGGCCATGTGAAGTTGGAGAACCCTCATAAGTCATCTATAATCCCCAAAAGGTCAAAGTAGTCAAAGTGGTTTCAAAGAAGAAATTATTTAAATAATAAAGTGAAGTGATGAGTGTACTATAAGTCAAAGTGGATACAAAATAAATTATTTAAATAATAAAGTTAATGGAGAAATTACTAAGTGGACAAGTGATTAGAAGTGGGTTAGCCCTAAAATAAGGAAAGTGGTTTAAGAGATTTTAGAAGGTAAATAATAAAGTGAAGTGATGAGTGTACTATAAGTCAAAGTGGATACAAAAGAAATTATTTAAATAATAAAGTTAATGGAGAAATTACTAAGTGGACAAGTAGTTAGAAGTGGGTTAACCCTAAAATAAGGAAAGTGGGTTAAGATGGTTAAAAGGTAACCCCTTGAGGAAGCTACATGAGAGTATAAATAAGAGACAAGGCTCTCTCATTTTAATCACACTTGAGCATATTGAATATATAAAAGTTACTGGGGTAACCAAAGGATATCTAAGCCAAATTTTAGAGGTAAGGTGAAGTAAAGAAGGCTGAAATTCAAGGGAGGATAAATTATTTTGATGATGCTTTCTAAGGTATGTTATTTACAGGTCAACTCACCATTTTTGCAATAACGTTTTTTCTAGAATGATTCATACCATGAAATTGGGAGGTTGTTGAGGAAACATATCCAAGTAGCTGTGATAAATATTTCATCTTGTGGATCATTGTATTTTTTGAGTTACACTCAATGGAAAATAAGGTTTGTGGCTAGTCTTGAAACTAGTCTAAAACAAGTGTTTCGGGTAAAAACGTCATAACTTCTTCATAACAGATCCAAATTCAGTAAGACCAAATGTATTGGTTAGAGTACAGTCTGTAGTATTTTTTGTACAATTTTCAGATTCACACAACAAAGATTCTGTGCAGGGCACGCTATACAAGTTCTCTCTCTAGAATAAGACATAATTCAATAAGGTATGCCATTTTTTCTATAACTCCTTTTCTGAGAGGATCCAAGTAGTGAAACCTGGAGGAATTGCATAAAAGACATTGAAGAATATTGTGTACTTTATTCATTACAGGTACATAGTTATGATTATTGCAAGTTAGGGTTGTTGACTAATCCAAAATTAGTCATGTGAGACTAAAGTAAAGTTTTATGAAAATGTTGGTCTCTTGTTGTTAAAGTTAAGGAAGGTTTGCAGGTATGTGATCATATACACCAGGTCTATTATAGAGTTACAAATCAGATTTGGATGATGAAATTGATGAGGGATTTTGGTTGAGGTACATGTTGGGTACATGGTTGAGACAAGTAGTTGATGAGTTGGCATATACATGAGGTGTATAGTTGATGATGTTGGTACATATTGATGAGTCATAGTTGATGAGTAGTTGATACATGATTGGTACATACTTGGTACATGGTTAGAGACACTTGTTAGTAGTATTGTTCACACATGGTTTATGGATGATGTAGCATACTTGTATTGGTATATTATTATAAGCACATATTGATCTTAGTGATGATTGTGAGTTGTTGTGTTATTCTTGGTTGATGCACATATTTGAGAGTTGTTGGTGATTGATCTTGGTGAGTAGATCCGATTTGGTTGATAAGATTGATGAGACAGGTTTTTGTGATAGGTTGTTTGGACAAGTTGTTATTATAGGTTGTTTGGTACATGTTGGTGCATGGTTGATGCACTTGTTTATGGTACAGGTTGATGCATGGTTCAAGTTATTGGCATCCCATTGATTCTCACTATCAAGTCCATGTCAATAGATATTGTCTTATCCAACCACATGTACCCCCCATGCACACACGATAAGAGGAGTTTGGTGCATGCATTGACTTCATTGTTGTGTCTGAAGTGTGGGATGCCAAACAGGTTGAGGAGGCCTGCTCGCTCCAATCTTCTGGCCCAAACCTTGGTTACTGGTATGCTTTGTTGTGTAAGTGTATCTACTTTGAGTTCCAAGTAATTATGGGGTGCAAGTTCAGGGAACTTCGCCACATCAATAATGTCATGGTATGCATATTTCAATTGAGGTACCTTCCCTAGCATGTCTTTGTCAATGATGACTTCCTCTAGACTATCTGGGGTCACCAATGTATAATATGGAGTCTTCTGTAGTATGACTGGTGGGGTTTCATCCTTTCTAGGCAGTACCTAGTCATGAGGAAACCTCAGCTTCGATGCATATGTGATAGGGGTTTCCTCAATCTCTGGTTCAGTTGTTGGAGCTCAGTTGCGACACTTCCTTGGTAAAACTATTGTTGCTCCTATAGCTCTAGGTGGCGATGTTTTTGTAGTTAACTAGGATTTGTTAGGTGTTGTAGCTCTATATCTCAGTCTAGCTCTATGCTCTCAGTTTTTCCTGTAATTATAAGTAAAAATAACCCACGGCTCCTTTTCTACCCTTTTTCTAGTTGTGCACTAGTCTTCATGACTTCCCTCCTATCTCATTTTCCCGTAGCATGACCGGTGTTTGTGTTAATAGTGCTTTATTTCCAAATCCATTCTTGTATTTCCCCCGTGTACTTCCCCTATATCCTGTGTATTGGTGGCCTTTTGATTTTAATCCCTATCATTGTGATGGATTTATGACTTGGCCTTATGGAGTCTTTATGCCTTGTTATAAAAGAAGTTTAATGACTTGTCCTTAGACACTCATAATTGTTGTTTCCACCCTTTTCGTAATTTTAGGGGTCTTTCCGTGTGGGACGGTGCAATTACTATTGTATAGTTTATCGATTTTATGTCGGATATCCTTGATTGGTGCACTTTCACCTCTCTACGTAGTTCCCATTATCCTTATGTATGCATGCATTCTCTCTTCTTTTTTTCTTCCACGGTTCCTCCTATTATGCATCTTTCCAACCCTCTTGATAGAGTTTTAGCCGATTTCCATTCACCCTTTCTTTCAATGCTTCTTTGTTAAGTGTTTCCATATACACAACATATTCCTCTGTCACTTCCTTGATCACATTTGATCCTAACCAGTGCATACAGAACTTCCTTGGGTGTTGCATAATTTTTCTATCATATAGTAGTACCAAATCTCCTACTTGGAATTTTTTCGACTTAATGTGTCTATCATGCCATGCTTTTTCCCTTTCCTTTTGAACCTGCTGGTGAAATCCTGTGATCAATCTATCCTCCTCTATTTGTACTAGTTGTGACAAGTATTCATGTATTGCACCCAAATCTGAAACATTTGTGATAGTTGCAATGCATAGGCTTGGTACAATAAACTCTAGCGACATTACTACCTCCTTCCTGTATACCAATATGAGAGGTGGTTTCCCTGTCAATTTCTTATTGTTTGTCATGTATGCCCATAGTACAACAAGAAATATTAAGTCTCGGTCATCTCTTCCTATGTTGTAGATTTTTTTCAGTGCATTCTCTAGGATTGTTTTGAATGCTTCCACTAGGCCATTGGCCTGTGGGTGGTATGGCATACCCTTTTGTTGGTGAATTGGGAATTCTTTAGTCAAATATGCTATGGTATTATTGATGAAGTGTGTCCCTTGGTCACTCATTAATGTTATTGGACATCCAAATTGAGTTACTATATTTGTAGCATCCCCGACCACCTAGTCTAGGCCATGCTACTCCAAAAAATGCTCTGATACCATATTGTAACATCCCCAACATCCAACTGGGCTATGCCACGTTCATTTTTTTAAACTGTATGCAAATTAAAACATGTACACACAGAAACTCTTAAAGAACTATATATATATAACTTAAAATAGACAAATACATTCTATAAATGCGTAGTTTCATGAATAAATAATAATAAACATATACATGTAGCATAGATAGGAAATACCCATAAATATAAAGACAAGTATAAACTACACACAAGAAAACCCATAAAAATAAACACAAATAATAATGCAACATATAAATTAACACACAATTGACACTTATCTTGGTAAGAATATCACCAACTGTGTACATAAATTCCACAAACCTCCCAGCCTTAGACCACAATTATCATCACTCTCAACAGTGGGTCACCCCCAAGCTGGGACTAAACTCCACCCGAGTAAAGGGATTCCTAACCAGGCTGATGTATCTCAGAAAACAGGAAATACTCCATCACAATTGCCAAATCAAACTAACATCCTATAGTATCTCATTCCCCACATGCTTGTCCCACCCCATGAAGTGTGCCTCTTCTCTACTCAACAGTCCCTCGGTTGCCCCACTTCCCTTCCATGGCTTCAACAACAGGCCAAACATGAAGTCTTAGAGCCCTGTAGCTGCAGTTTAACACCTTCAGGAAATCAATTTCCAACAATTCTCTCACCTACAGAGAATATCTCACGGGCCTGACAACCCGCCTCTTCAATATGCCAGGGGCCTGACAATCCCACCTCTTCAGTCCATCTGCCAAGCTAACCAACTACAGGTACAGGTACGGATATGGGTATGGAAATAGGTACAAGAAGGTACATAGGACAACTGAATGAGTGAGTGAATGATGATGGAATGATAGAAAAATGAACTAAGTCCAAGCTATGTGTATCCATGTTCCTAACTTGACACTTGTCATGTTGGGAGCTACTTTGGCCCACTTTTCCCCATCCTTAGAACTTAGGATAAAATAATTATCCATACTTTATACTTTAAGTAATATTAATATAATATTCTTTTTTGTCTTAAGCTCCCTAGCTTAGCCCTTTTCCTTAAATTTTAGCCCCCTCTTTCCCTAACTACTAGAGTTTAGTCTCCCATACTCTTTTATCATGGTCGGTCTACATGCAATGATGTATTTTATATTAATGATAAGACATATAGAAAAATAGGCTCATTGGCCTTTGGCATCTAGGCTCTCTAGCCTAATCATCACATAAGTCTTTTGGCTTATAATAAACTGCCTCACCAGCCTATAAAACACAACATATACATAAAGGCTCCCTGGCCTCAAAATCCCACGCATTTAAGTTTGTTGTGTGCGGTATCATAGAATGTGCACACTTCATCATTTTACTGCCTAGTACATGTGCGCACTATACCATGGAAGGTGCATACAAAAATGATATCAAACAACTCACTAGCTTAAGTACATTTGCATTTACATTTACTATTGGGTTTAACCTACGGGTACTACAATCCCCTCCCCTTATTTATGCAATGCCCTCAGTGCATTATGTACACATATACCACCAAAATTTCAAAAATCCTCAAAAATATGCGGGTATTCTGCCTGCATTGCATCCTCATGCTCCTAAGTAGCGTCCTCAGGACCATACCATGTCCATTGGACTTTTAAAATCCCCATGGATCGATTTTGGAGCTGTTTGATTTTACGGTCCAGAATGTGTACTAGATGTACTTGGAAAGCGCCTTCTTGCTCCACTTGAATCACATTCCAATCAATAACATGATTAACATCAGGTATATATTTCTTGAGCAATGATACATGTAATACATTATGAACAGACATAGATGCAGGGAATGCAATCATATAAGCTTCTGGACCAATCATCTCTAGGATTTCAAACAACCCACAATAGCAAGATTCCAACTTTGAACAATTTCCCAACTTCAGGGAACTTCTGTTGGCCTTCACTTTCAAGAATACATGATCACCCACTTTAAATTCCCTGTGAGTTCTTCCCTTATCAACATAGCTTTTCTTCCTGTCTTGGGAAGTCTTTAAATTTTGTTTTATTTTCAACATTTTCTCCTCCATTTCCCTGAGTAAATCTGGCCCAACCACTACTCTATCTATTGGGTTATCCCAACTTACCAGTGTGTTGCACTTTCTTCCATAAAGTTCCTCGAATGGGCTCATCTTTAGAGATGTTTGGTACCCATTTTATAAGAAAACTCTACTAAGTGTAGGTAGTCTTCCCATTTTGATGGTTTATCCATCACATACATCCTCAACATATCCTCAATCACTTGATTCACCCTCTCTGTTTGTCCATCTGATTCT
>ML817144.1:149509-162592 GCA_009831015.1 Picea engelmannii | reverse complement strand
CGGTCATGATTCGTTTGAAATCATTGATTTCGTTCAAAACCAATCGAGTTTATTTGCCTATTTTACAATAACCAATTATCACTTATGTCGATTTTAATCAAAATCAAATTAATCTGGTTACGATTTTGTATGAGTTGATTCTCGTCCCTGTTCAAATTGGTCTACCTGCCGCGTGAATCGTTTGATGTCATAACAATTACAACAATTTTAAAACGATTCTGTGTTGATCGGATCGTATCTCCTGTTGTTGGAAAAACACAACTTTTGCTTGTCATTTGTTGGATTTCATTACTTTTCGAATTAGATATGAAGCGATTTTTTTAAAAATGTTTGGTTCTGTCTACCCGATTACAATCGAAACAGAGTATGACTATTTCTCTATTCGGTTATTGAAATTTAATTCTATTGGATTGCAAATAATATAACATTTTCAAATGAAATGATTTGTTATTGGTTGTTAATTCAATTTGATTTCATTAAAAAGATTTGATTTGATTTTGATTCTAATTCTGTATATTATTTTAGACTAGCTACAGAATCAGATGATTCTGTAGCTAAGTCTGTAGAGTCAGATTTTTATTGTTTTGCTCATAAGATATCTCTCTAACTTGTTATTTTTGGTCCATTACAGGTCAATTCGAAATTGCATTGGATTTGATGAGCAGTTAGGGGATATTTGAAATATTTTGATATCATCTTAGTTTCCTAGTTTAGTTGATTTTGGGAATATCTTCCCAGATTATGTAAACAATTTGATATTATCCACAGGGAGGTTTTACCCTGTGGAAAGACTTATATATCCTCATTATTTTTGTAATAACATGATCCTCATTCGTGGGAGAACAAGGATATGGAATTTTAATACAGACTGAGGCAGAATTTGATGTTCTGTTACAACTTTAGCCTCTCATGATATCAATATTTTGTTTCATGTTATGTGTATCAATTTGCTTTTGGTTAATGACTACTTTAGCTATCTTAATCTTTTGCAAATGATATAATTCAATGACTATAATCCATATCTGATTTCTCCTAGTGTATAAAAAAACATAGCAGTTGCTTAATTCAATTTGTGAATGACAGATTTCTCTTCTTCATAAGTTGAATTATTAAGTATAAGTTTTTTCATAACAGGTTTCCCTTATTACAGAGATTTATAAATCATATAATTGTTATGATTTTTTATGTCTTGTTTGTCCTGTAAACAACTCAAAGAGAATTGCAGCCTATCGTTTATGAGAAGCTTCTGGATCAACCGGTGCGAGTTTCCTTCCTCCGACCAGCTTCGAAGTCATCATACACAGGACAAATTTGGAGCGTTTCCAGGTCAGTTAGTCATATGTTTGTTTAGTATATTAGATTGTTTAATTTCAGTAAGTTTTATTTCTTGTTTATAAAATTATTAAATAAAAAAAAGAAATACCTTTCTCTGTCGTAGGACAGATTGTAAATGAGTTTTACAGGTTTTAATTAAATCTGTAGATTGTCTATATTGTACATTTTGTGAATAAGTGATATTGCAGTTAGTAATTAGATAATTGATTTGAGTTAGTATAATATTAATTAGTAGCTTGTATATAGAATAGTTAGAGTAGTTTAGTTTAATTTTAGTTAATTTGTTTAGTAGTTAGTTTTATTTAGATTAGTTTGTTAGTTAGTTTAGTTTGTTTTATTTGGTTTTAGTTAGTTTAGTTTGTTTTATTTAGTTTGTTAGTTAGATTAGTTAGTTTAGATAAGTTTTCTCTTTGGTTTTCTTAAGACCTTAGAGCGGCCAATGGAGCCGCTAAACCCATCAGGGTGGTTCATTCCAAACGGCTTGGGTTATTAGACAACCCTGAACCAGTTCCACTCTCTCAGTTGACGGACGGTCAGTTTCGCCCGTCAACAAATGGCGCTAGAAGGAGGGCCTGAAATTAATTAATGGCACGAGGCGGTCACAAGACTCCTCCACCACCTAATCTCACACCTATAGTGACTAGAAGTTGTTCAAACGATAATATTCCCCCTCAAACAACAACTACTTCAACCGAAGATCCACAAATCACAGTTGAGCCAGCAACCCCTAATCCTACAGGTGGTGACTTACAAGAGATTGTACGCCAATCTCTTATTAAAACACACAGTGCCTTAGCTCATCTTAGGCAACCAAACCGTCCATGGGGTCAACCTTTGGACTTCTCTGATATCAGAGAACAATGAGGTGACACTAACCTCACTGTGAATCCTTCAGATCCAATCACAAATCCTGCTGCAGGAGGATCTGGGATACCTCCTTCACCACCTCCCTCATCTCCTTCCTCTTCTGGAGGAGATTCTTCTAACGAAGGAAATTCACCTTCTCAGCCTTCCAAACCCACTAGCCCTATGGAAAATCAGAACAAACCTGCTAGACCCTGGCTTGATCAGGATGTTGTAGCTGTACCTGGAGCCCAGCACCCTTTACCTAAGCACCCAAAGAAATGGCTTCCCAAGTTTGATCCTGATTCAAAACAAATAGCTGAAGATCATATCAAGAAATTTATGTTAGCCATTATGCTCCGCAATGTTGAACATGAAGACATTGTCTGTAGGTTGTTCCCTTACACTTTCGAGGGTAATGCATCCACATAGTACTTTTCCCAACAACCACATACCATCGTGTCTTGGGAAAAGTTTGAGTCATGCTTTTTGGAAAATTTCGGAGACGGTAAACCTCCGGAAGTCCTGGTCATGGATATTTCTAGCTTAAGAATGAACCCAAAAGAAAAAGTTGAAGACTTTAATCAAAGATTCTTAATGCTTAAAAACTGAATCCCTGCAGATTCTATGCATGCTAAAAGTCTTATAATAGCTTACTACACTAAAGCTCTACATCAGAGTATAGCTATTTGGGTTAAACAATCCAAGAAAGCTACTTTGTTAGAAGCCTTCGAGGAGGCCACCCAGATTGAAAAATACATACTTAGCCTTAAGGACTCTTCTAACAACGAAACAGAGGCTAGTTCTGCTCCCAAAAAGAAGATTGAAATTCTCTCCAGACCCACTCAAAGTAAAACACAACCTGAAAACTCTGATTTGGAAAATTTAACTAAAGTTGTTCAAAAACTATCAAATCAAGTTACAGACTTAAAAATGTCAATGAAAGAAGCTTCCTCGAGTAAAGGACCCTACAAACCTCCTTTCCGAAATCCCTTTCCTACCAATCGACCTAACCCAACCACCGAAGGCCTCAATCTAGAAAGTTTACAATGCGCTCTGCAAACAATTCTAGAAGCCCAAGATAACTTGATACCTCCTGAGATCCCTCAGGAGGAAGCAAAACCAGAGACAGTTCAAGAAGAAGAGTCTTCTCCGAACATTTTTGGACACTTCTCGAATAGCATCTTTCAAGCTAACTTCGAGACTGTTCACCCTTATAACACTAGGAGCAAGACCGCAAACAAGCCTTCTACCGAGAACACTACAACTTCACCTCCAAAGCCATCTAAATCAGCAGAAACTAAACAGAGCAATGTCAGCCCCAAATTAGATTATGATGTTGTTGAAGATCTTAAAAAATTAAGGGCTAACATTTCTATTTATGAGTTGTTGAAATTTCCATTTTTGTTACAAAAAATGTTGCAAAATATTTCAAAGAACGGCAAGAATGGTAACTCAAATGGTAACAAGGTTGTGCAAAGCAAAGTTCCGCAGAAGACTTCCACTAAAAATAATGTTGATCCTCAAGATAAAGGAAGCCTTCCTATAACCCCTGTAAATAATGTAAATAGTGTAGATAAAGTAGCATCAGAAATTGCGAGTAAAAAGCCACAAGCTACTACTCTAAGTACTCGCAAGAATGTACCTCCCTTTCGCTTGACTTTCAAAATTTTTAACAGAAATGTGCATAATTGTATGGTTGACTCAGGAGCGTCATCTAATGTGATGCCTTGGTTTGTCTTCCAAAAGATTAACGCTGAAGTAGAACCATCTTCTTTGAAAATCATACAGCTTGATCGGACAGATGTTAAAGTTATAGGTGAACTAAATAATGTAATGATTAGATTATCGTCTAACCCAAAGGTTCATCAGGTTATTGATATAATTGTGGTGGATATTCCAGAAGTGTATGGTCTGTTTTTTAGCAGGGGCTGGTCGGAGCAGTTACATGGTTACTTCGCAACATATTGGTCTCACTTATGGCTTCCAGAGAACGGTAAGCCTAACAAGATCAGGGTGAATTGTGAGCATTACCTTAAGTTCACGGTCACAGATTTGAACGATCCTAACGAACCATATGCACCTTCTGCTGATTCGCCCGAAGTCCAAGGGATGGACACCTTCTTTGTAAATTTCATAGCTGAGGTTTCACCTATCAACAATCCAGAACAACAGTCTGAGATCGTAGCATATATGCAACCAACAACTTCTATTCAACAGTCCCATGTGCCCAGTGGAAACCAAATTTCGTCTCTATATTTCGATGGTTCTAAGTCTAAAGAAGGAGCTGGTGCAGGCTGCATCATTATCGATCCGGCACGTAACAAGACTTTATTGGCTTGCAGACTAGAATTTGAATGTACTAACAATACTGCAGAATATGAGGCTTTGCTACAAGGTCTCAAAAAAGCTCTGGACATGAACATTCAAAATCTGGTTGTATTTGGCGACTCTGAAATAGTGGTTAGACAGGTAAGAGATTTTATACAATGTCTTTCCCCGCATCTCAAGAGTTACCAGTCTGAGGTATGGAGTTTGATGAATAAATTTTCTGCATTCAATATAAATTCCATTCCTAGATCAAATAACACTGAAGCCAATTTATTAGCTAATGTAGCTTCTAAACTTCTCCCTGCAGAAGGTTTGTCCCCAAACACATTCTCAGTCGATCTATTGTTTCGACCATCTGTTCCCGACAATATCACAAACTGGAGAGTATTTGACGATGATCAACAGATCATTAACTTTCTGCACATGGAAGAAACCTTTCAAGGTGCGGTGATAGATGAACGCACGCACGACGACAATTTGCACGACTTTATGGTAATACCTGATCCAAAATCTCCTGAAGTTCTATCGGATATGGTAAACTCAATACCCAGATCCATAGTTAGATTAGAAAAGTTTTATGATTTTGAAGATAAATTTAAAAAGACGGTCAACTATAAAACCAATAGTTCCTCATTGTCTTATGAAAGAGTGAACTTAGGAACTGATGAAAAACCTCAATGAATTAATTTAGGATTGGGATGTTCTCGACAAGAGAAAGTTGCATTCATTGAATTATTCAAAGAATTTAAAGATGTCTTCGCATGGACGTACGATGATCTCAAAAGTTTCGATCCTAATATCATACAACATGTCATCCAGATGAAGCCCCAAACTTTACCCTTCCAACAGAAATTGAGGAAAATGCATCCTAAACTAGAACCGACTGTTCAAAAAGAATTGAATAAACTCCTAAGCGATAAAATAATTTTTCCTATTAGGCACACTCAATGGGTATCCAACCTTGTCCCAGTACGGAAGAAAAACGGGGAAATACGACTTTGTGTCGATTTCCGAAATCTCCATAGAGCATCTGACAAAGACAACTATCCTGTCCATCCCATGGAACAGATCCTACAACAGGTATCTAGTTCCGAGAGGCTATCTTTATTGGATGGTTTCTCTGGATACAACCAAGTCTTGATGTCTCTGCCAGACCAACTAAAAACTACCTTCCGTACCCCGTGGGGCACTTATGCTTATCGCAAAATGCCCTTTGGATTGATTAATGTTGGTGCTACCTTTCAGAGAGCAATGGACATTGTTTTTCAAGGATTAATCAATCACTTCGTCGTAGTTTACTTGGATGATTTGACCGTTTATTCTAAGAAAAAAGACGATCATCTAGCTCACTTACGAGTTGTTCTACTACGATGTCGTAAATACGACATCTCCTTGAACCCCAAAAAGTCCATCTTTGCAGTAGAACAGGGTAAACTACTAGGATTCATTGTGTCTAGTGATGGGATGATTATTGACCCCAAGAGGACTCAAGTCATCGCTAAACTTCCCCCACCTACATCTAAGAAATCCATGCAGTCTTTCCTAGGCCAGATTAATTTCGTGAGAAGATTTGTCCCCAACTTCTCCGAAATGGTTAGGCCTCTTCAGAACCTGATTAAAAAAGACACCCAATATCACTGGGGACCCACAGAAAATCAAGATTTTAATGTAATAAAGAAGGCCATAATAGACACTCTGTCTCTCATGAGCCCTGACTTCTCTCAAGATTTTACACTCTATACTTTTGCCTTTGATCGTTCCTATGCTGCAGTCCTAACTCAGAAGAATTCTGAGAACAACGAAGTACCCATCACCTTTATGAGCTCTTCTTTCAAAGGTGCTGAACTTAACTACTCAGCGGTCGATCGGCAAGCCTACGCTGTTTTCAAAGCAGTTAAGCATTTCCGGTCCTATCTTTTGAAGTCAAGGACGAAATTCATTGTACCCTACCCTGTCGTGAGGAACTTGTTAGTGCAGAAGGAGTTAGGAGAGAAGAGAGCCAACTGGGTCACCTCCTTGTAGGATTATGACTTAGAGATCACCCAGCTCAAATCGTAAGAGGCCAAGGGTTGTGTAAGTTGGTTGTTGATTCGGAAACAGGACAGCAAGAAGACAGTGATACGTCAAACCTAGAACAACACGATCAAAGTTTGATTTGTTGCGCACAAAACCTCGTACGTCCCTGGTACGACGATATTAGATTCTATCTTGAACATGGATCATCACCCCATCACCTTGACCCCGCCAAGAGAAGAGCATTGATACTAAAGTCTACCTCCTTTCATCTAGTTAACGGTATACTGTTTCGTCAGAATTTTGACGGCGTACTGATGCGCTGTCTCGAGAAAGACGAAGTAGAAAAAGTCTTGCTTGAGTTACATATAGGAGAAGCTGGTGGTCACTTCGGTGGTGACACCACTGCTCATAAGGTTTTAAGAGCCGGTTACTACTGGCCCATGCTTTTTAGGGATGCCCATGCCTTGTGTCATAAATGTATCATCTGTCAGAAAGCATCAGGGCGGTTACAAAAACCATCCTTTCCCTTGCAACCCGTCTCAGTGGATTCTCCTTTCCAGCAATGGGGCCTTGATACCATAGGTCCTGTTAACCCTCCATCCTCGAAACAACACAAATATATTGTGACAGCCACAGACTACTTTACTCAATGGTCTGAAGCTGTTGCGCTAAGAACTGTTAACACCAGTCAGGTAATCGCTTTTCTAAACTCGAATATTATCACTCGTTTCGGTATTCCTGATTGTCTAGTCTTTGACAACGCTTCATACTTTTCCTCTCTTGTGATGAGCGAGTTCGCTTTGGAGAAAGGAATAAATCTGAAGTATTCTGCTAGTTATTACCCCCAAGGCAACGGCTTAGCAGAATCAACCAACAAGAACTTGATTAAAATTATCAAGAGAACCGTGGCTGAAAATCACAAGAACTGGCACAATGCACTGATGAACGCATTGTGGGATGATAGGGTAACACCCAAATCCGCTATAGGTAACTCCCCCTTTTTTCTCGTTTATGGCAGAGAAGCCATTCTGCCACCTCACATTCTTCTTCCGTCGCTTCAGTTGTCACAAAAGGTCCAAGAAGAAGATTGTCCTCCTTTAGAAAGCCGCATTAACGCTTTGATGAAGTTGGAAGAAGTAAGAGCCCAAGCTAAGTGTAAGTTAGATCAACATCAACAATTGATTAAAAGCTGGTTCGATTCTAATTCTGCTTCTGATAGGAATTTTGAAGTAGGTGATCTCGTCTTAAAGTGGGACAAACCACACGAAGGAAAGGGTGAGCACACCAAATTTCAAAACTTATGTCTTGGACCATTTTTAATTGTTGAAAAGTTGGGTCCTAGTTCTTTTCGATTGCAGAATCTCGAAGGGCAGCTTGACACCTACCCGGTGAATGGCCAAGCCCTGAAAAGATACTTTGCATGATAACTACCCTTGTATATGATGTACATATTTTGCTTTTATTTCACTTTTTCGTTTGCTTTATGTTTGATTTTGATTTGAATTTATCAGTTTTTGTGTTTTTGAACAATAGACATACCTGTACACTGAGCTATTCAGAAAAAGACGATAAGAAAAATTTCTTCGCTGAAATAATTTCTGAAAATTTGTACAAGCATCAATGATATATCTTTGAAACTGATATCTATGTTGGAAAATTTTGTTGTTTGAAAGAAGTTTACTGATTTCAATCTCTGAGCAAAGTTTTTCATGATCATCTATTATCTTTTTACGTTGTCCCTTTTCCGTAAAGGAAAGACTCAAAAATATGTCTCCCTGTCGTAGGAAGTTTTTTTTATAAAACATCTCTGGAACTGAATAAAGGACAGTGATAAAAAATTATGATGATTTCTAAAAATATATATATATGTTAAAATATCATAATTTTCAGCGTCACCCCGCTCAGCCATATATCTTCAAAATAAAAAAAAATAAAAATTATGAATAAGAGTTGTGGGAAGTGCTTGTAAACCCGTCGGGATACTGAACAAGCCTGTTGGCAGCGGGTAAATGCATGCATGGCGCCAAGGAAACTTCGTCGGGGTATTGAACAGGCCTGTTGGCAGTGAAGCAATGTCGGGTACATGAGAATCTGCAAAAAATATAAGAAACCTCTTTAATGTCCTTTATTCTGATCCATAACTTCTTGACAGGATACATATTTCAGAGTGGGTTAAATGGAAACCCTTTCGAGGCTATGGACGCCTGCTGGCAGCAGTGGCCATGCCAATAGTATCGAAGATTTTATCTTTAATATCATGACTTGTTGATCTTAAGATTGTTATTGGTTTTCATCTTTTAAAACACTGCTAAAAAAAATGATTAATGATGATGTTTGTATGATTTTCTGGTTGTTGTTTTTGAGTTGAAATTTTCTTTGTTGTCCTAATCTAAATTTATTTCTTTTGACAGAGATAACTGCTTCTACCAGTGTGTCACCATTGTTGGCAGCCAATTCAATTTTTTCAATTGTCCTATAAGCTGCCTACACCTATGTCTTCCGAACTTCAAATTGTCCTCGCATCTTTCAAATAGACGATATTTTCATTTCTTGCGACACTTGCAAATTTGTTTCCATTAAGTTTTCACCACTGTAAGCGTGAAAACTTCTCCTTCCGAGGTCACATTTCGATCACTATTTGAACTGTCGTCATCTTTTTATCAATATTTTCTATGGCACTTACCTTTGGTTTATCGTTATGTGGCTGAAAGGATTTTCGAACTATGCCTATTTGGACATTCTTATATTGATTGCAGAACTTGATTTTATTAAGTTTGTGAGGCATTGAGCATATAGATTTATACTTTTTGCGACTTGCCTAGTCATTGAATTGCATAGGGGTCATGATTTTTTTTTGTTTTTAGATATGATATGATCCTTATGCTAATCTTTTTATATCTCTTAACTTGTCAATTTTATGAGTATCGATTGGCACAATGGTTTAAAACTTTTGATTTATACAATGGTGCATGGTTAACACTCGATGTTGGTTACATGTTGAATGTCAATGGTTTGAAAAACTATAGTTGATTTGGCACGTTGGCATAACACTCACCGTTTGATTCTTTGGTTGGCCAAACGATATGGTTTTTGAACTGTGCTATGATTGTTTGAACATATGTGGTATTCGCCGGTTGTACTTTACCATAACTATTATGCATGGCGGTGAATAACTCCACCACCCTCGCATGTGCACATTAATGCTTTCCCCCTTTGATCGTTCATTGTTGTTAGACCGAATATCTTTGCTCCTATGCATTGGTGAATTCGAACCAAACCCTTACCATGTGCTCGCACCATGGCCCCAGTCGTCCGAGATGAACCCAATGGGAGACAGACCCTATTGATGTTTGACAGTACCCGTAGTGACCTTGAGGAAAATGGGTGGCTTCCATTTATACAAAAATTCGAGGGTTTTAACCTCTGCGTAGCTCGACAATTTGCTTTGACCTTTGATGGTTGTCGAGCCAAGGTCGGCGATAATCAATTGGAAATTGATGAACAGTTTATCAGTCTTGCTACGAGTTTGCCTACCACTGGACAACGATGGTCCAAGAATTGCAAAGTAGAGGAGGTCCCTTGGAAACGGCTCTTCTAGTCGCGTAAAATCACCTCCTGTGATAAAGGTTTGCCAGTAACTATGCTTAAACAGTGTTGGCATGATTTATTGATGATAATCAAACAGTTTATTACCTGCAAAGGTCGGTACGGGTTTGTGTTCTTACACCACCTTCGTTTGCTTATGGTTTTTATCGGTTATTAGCTCAATATGCCCTATTATTTGCATAGAAGCCTGTTTAAAATGTCGAAGAAGTACAAAAGAAACCATGCTGATAGTAGCCTTTTTCATTATGGGCTGGTTAGGCTTATTGTTGTCTGTCATTTGAGTCTACACGGAGATTGTTGGAGAAATTTCATTGCTCGGAATGATTTCGAGGATTCGAACCCCGCACAGGTTAATAAACCTGTGGTGAGCGAGGTCAACGTTGTACCCACAGTTCCCTACAATATCCTTCTACCTAAACCCTTGTCTGACCTTCCTACTGACCTACCCCACACTGTGACTAAGGGTGTTGAGACTGTTAAGCCGATGGGAAAAAAGCATAAAGCAAATCTCACTGCAAATGCCAAAGGGAAAAAGAATGCACGTTTAATTTCGCGGATGGCAAGAAATAAGCCAAAACCTCTTGTCAAGACAAACCCTATTGTGTTGAGTGAGGACTCTGATTTGGAAGTGGAGCGTTTCTTGGCTAGCGAATACCCCTATTCACAAGGTTTGTGTGCCGAACCCTCGTATGAATTTCTGTCAAACCTACCCCCTTGCCTACAAGACGACCCTAACTACCCAGGCATTAAGTTTCCGTGTGAAGCCCCCGGTCATTTATCCAAACCCTCTCCTGCTCTGTCTAAACCTACAGTGTCACCCTGTGATCAATGCAATGCATGGTTAAAGAGGTATTATAATGATGTGTCGATTCTCCAATCAAATATTCAATCTTTGGAGGACCAGGTTTCACTGCTTACCAGTCAAAAGGCTAAGCTACAAGCCACTGATAAGAAACAAAGGACGATAGGCTCCATCTTGTTTAAAAATGTGGAATCAGCCACAGCTGTCGTGAATTCTAAGTTGGCATAATTGAGCAGCCTCGTCATCACACAGGTATGTTCGATATCAATTGTTTTTTTGTAAATAATCCAGTTTTATATAACGATTTGAATTCGGTTTAAACAGCTCTGTTCACAGCATTGATTGGTTATGTTACATTGTATGCATTCTATACATAGCTTTGCTTTGAATAAATGGAAGTTCGTTTTCCCAGTTTAGCTTCCATTGGATTTTCATCGATTTGATTGATCTTGGTGTGGATTTGATTTGTTTGATTGAGTTAAAATGGATGCCCTGCTGTCAATCGAATTTGTTTGAATCTATTCAAGACAGGAAGTGTTTCCCATATCCAATTTAGAACACAATCGCATTTTGTTTCGATTTCGTTATAATGCATACGCTATGATTGGCAATAATTTTGATATGGTTAATTGTTACGGTTTTATGTTCCATATGACTTTCGAGCAATAGGAATACAATTCGGATCATTTCGAATGTGACTCTGTTTCTTTGGAAACAATGCTTTTTATTTCAAGCCTGTACAAACGCGCTCAAATCGTAAAATAGATTCGATTCATAATGATTATCCTAAAAACTCAGTCGGTTAATTCGCATTCGTTTACTGTTAGCCAGACCATGTTATCAGTTGGATTTGTATTTGTGATGGATACTCTGTTTGAATTTGATTTGTAAAATGAGATTGGTTATATCCAGATTCACGATTTGATTCTATGTTAAACTCGGTCATGATTCGTTTGAAATCATTGATTTTGTTCAAAACCAATCGAGTTTATTTGCCTATTTTACAATAACCAATTATCACTTATGTCGATTTTAATCAAAATCAAATTAATCTGGTTACGATTTTGTATGAGTTTATTCTTGTCCCTGTTCGAATTGGTCTACCTGCCGCGTGAATCATTTGATGTCATAACAGTTACAACAATTTTAAAATGATTTTGTGTTGATCGGATCGTATCTCCTGTTGTTGGAAAAACACAACTTTTGCCTGTCATTTGTTGGATTACATTACTTTTCGAATTGGATATGAAGCGATTTTTTTAAAACTGTTTGGTTCTGTCTACCCGATTACAATCGAAACAGAGTATGACTATTTCTCTATTCGGTTATTGAAATTTAATTCTATTGGATTGAAAATAATATAACAATCTCAAATGAAATGATTTGTTATTGGTTGTTAATTCAATTTGATTTCATTAAAAAGATTTGATTTGATTTTGATTCCGATTCTGTATATTATTTTAGACTATCTACATAATCAGATGATTCTATAGTTAAGTCTATAGAGTCAGATTTTTATTGTTTTGCTCATAAGATATCTCTCTAACTTGTTATTTTTGGTCCATTACAGGTCAATTCGAAATTGCACTGGATTTGATGAGCAGTTAGGGGATATTTGAAATATTCTGATATCATCTTAGTTTCCTAGTTTAGTTGATTTTGGGAATATCTTCCCAGATTATGTAAACAGTTTGATATTATCCACAGGGAGGTTTTACCTTGTGGAAAGACTTATATATACTCATTATTTTTGTAATAACATGATCCTCATTCGTGGGAGAACAAGGATATGGAATTTTAATACAGACTGAGGGAGAATTTGATGTTCTGTTACAACTTTAGCTTCTCATGATATCAATATTTTGTTTCATGTTATGTGTATCAATTTGCTTTTGGTTAATGACTACTTTAGCTATCTTAATCTTTTGCAAATGATATAATTCAATCACTATAATCCATATCTGATTTCCCCTAGTGTATAAAAAAACATAGCAGTTGCTTAATTCCGTTTGTGAATGATAGATTTCTCTTCTTCATAAGTTGAATTATTAAGTATAAGTTTTTGCATAACAGGTTTCCCTTATTGCAGAGATTTATAAATCATATAATTGTTATGATTTTTTATGTCTTGTTTGTCCTGTAAACAACTC
>ML817144.1:105141-149459 GCA_009831015.1 Picea engelmannii | reverse complement strand
AAGTATAAGTTTTTGCATAACAGGTTTCCCTTATTGCAGAGATTTATAAATCATATAATTGTTATGATTTTTTATGTCTTGTTTGTCCTGTAAACAACTCAAAGAGCATTGCAACCTATCGTTTACGAGAAGCTTCTGGATCAACCGGTGCGAGTTTCCTTCCTCCGACCATCTTCGAAGTCATCATACACAAGACAAATTTGGAGCGTTTCTAGGTCAGTTAGTCATATGTTTGTTTAGTATATTAGATTGTTTAATTTCAGTAAGTTTTATTTCTTGTTTATAAAATTATAAAATAAAAAAAAGAAATACCTTTCTCTGTCATAGGAAAGATTGTAAATGAGTTTTACAGGGTTTAATTAAATCTGTAGATTGTCTATATTGTACATTTTGTGAATAAGTGATATTGCAGTTAGTAATTAGATAATTGATTTGAGTTAGTATAATATTAATTAGTAGCTTGTATATAGAATAGTTAGAGTAGTTTAGTTTAATTTTAGTTAATTTGTTTAGTAGTTAGTTTTATTTAGATTAGTTTGTTAGTTAGTTTAGTTTGTTTTATTTAGTTTTAGTTTGTTTAGTTTGTTTTATTTAGTTTGTTAGTTAGATTAGTTAGTTTAGATAAGTTTTCTCTTTGGTTTTCTTAAGACCTTAGAGCGGCCAACGGAGCCGCTAAACCCATCAGGGTGGTTCATTCCAAAGGGCTTGGGTTATTAGACAACCCTGGACCGGTTCCACTCTCTCAGTTGATGGACGGTCAGTTTCGTCCGTCAACAAATGGCGCTAGAAGGAGGGTCCGAACTTAATTAATGGCACGAGGTGGTCGCAAGACTCCTCCACCACCTAATCGCACACCTATAGTGACTAGAAGTCGTTCAAACGATAATATTCCCCCTCAAACAACAACTACTTCAACCGAAGATCCGCAGATCATAGTTGAGCCAGCAACCCCTAATCCTACAGGTGGTGACTTACAAGAGATTGTACGCCAATCTCTTATTAAAACACACAGTGCCTTAGCTCGTCTTAGGAATCCAAACCGTCTGTGGGGTCAACCTTTGTACTTCTCTGATATCAGAGAACAATTAGGTGACACTAACCTCACTGTGAATCCTTCAGATCCAATCACAAATCCTGCTGCAGGAGGATCTGGCATACCTCCTTCACCACCTCCCTCATCTCCTTCCTCTTCTGGAGGAGATTCTTCTAACGAAGGAAATTCACCTTCTCAACCTTCCACACCCACTAACCCTATGGAAAATCAGAACAACCCTGCTAGACCCTGGCTTGATCAAGATGCTTTAGCTGTACCTGGAGCCCAACACCCTTTACCTAAGCACCCGGAGAAATGACTTCCCAAGTTTGATCCTGATTCAAAACAAATAGCTGAAGATCATAACAAAAAATTTATGTTAGCCATTAGGCTCCGCAATGTTGAACATGAAGACGTTGTCTGTAGGTTGTTCCCTTACACTTTCGAGGGTAATGCATCCACATGGTACTTTTCCCAACAACCACATACCATCGTGTCTTGGGAAAAGTTTGAGTCATGCTTTTTGGAAAAGTTCGGAGACGGTAAACCTCCGGAAGTCCTGGTCATGAATGTTTCTAGCTTAAGAATGAACCCAAAAGAAAAAGTTAAAGACTTTAATCAAAGATTCTTAATGCTTAAAAATTGAATCACTGCAGATTCTATGCCTGCTGAAAGTCTTATAATAGCTTACTACACTAAAGCTCTACATCAAAGTATAGCTATTTGGGTTAAACGATCCAAGAAAGTTACTTTGTAAGAATCCTTCGAGGAGGCCACCTAGATTGAAAAAGACATACTTAGCCTTAAGGACTCTTCCAACAATGAAACAGAGGCTATTTCTTCTCCCAAAAAGAAGATTGAAATTCTCTCGATACCCACTCAAAGTAAAACACAACCTGAAAACTCTGATTTGGAAAATTTAACTAAAGTTGTTCAAAAACTATCAAATCAAGTTACAGAATTAAAAAGGTCAACTGAAGAAGCTTCCTCGAGTAAAGGACCCTACAAAACTCCTTTCTGAAAGCCCTTTCCTACCAATCGACCTAACCCAACCACCGAAGGCCTCAATCTAGAAAGTTTGCAATGCGCTCTGCAAACAATTCTAGAAGCCCAAGATAACTTGATACCTCCTGAGGTCCTTCAGGAGGAAGCAAAACTAGAGACAGTTCAATAAGAAGAGTCTTCTCTGAACATTTTTGCACACTTCTCGGATAGCATCTTTCAAGCTAACTTCGAGACTGTTCACCATTATAACACTAGGAGCAAGACCGCAAACAAGCCTTCTACCGAGAACACTACAACTTCACCTCCAAAGCCATCTAAATCAGTAGAAACTAAACAGAGCAATGTCTGCCCCAAATTAGATTATGATGTTGTTGAAGATATTAAAAAATTAAGGGCTAACATTTCTATTTATGAGTTGTTGAAATTTCCATTTTTGTTACAAAAAATGTTGCAAAATATTTCAGAGAACGACAAGAATGGTAACTCAAATGGTAACAAGGTTGTGCAAAGCAAAGTTTCGCAGAAGACTTCCACTAAAAATAATCCTGATCCTCAAGATAAAGGAAGCCTTCCTGTAACCCCTGTAAATAATGTAAATAATGTAGATAAAGTAGAATCAGAAATTGCGAGTAAAAAGCCACAAGCTACTACTCTAAGTACTCGCAAGAATGTACCTCCTTTTCTCTTGACTTTCAAAATTTTCAACAGAAATGTGCATAATTGTATGGTTGACTCAGGAGCGTCATCTAATGTGATGCCTTGGTGTTTCTTCCAAAATATTAACGCTGAAGTAGAACCATCTTCTTTGAAAATCATACAACTTGATCGGACAGATGTTAAAGTTATGGGCGAACTAAAGAATGTAATGATTAGATTATCGTCTAACCCAAAGGTTCATCAGGTTATTGATATAATTGTGGTGGATATTCCAGAAGTGTATGGTCTGTTTTTTAGCAGGGGCTGGTTGGAGCAGTTACATGGTTACTTCACAACAGACTGGTCTCACTTATGGCTTCCAGAGAACGGTAAGCCTAACGAGATCAGGGTGAATCGTGAGTGTTACCTTAAGTTCACGGTCACAGATTTGAACGATCCTAACGAACCATATGCACCTTCTGCTGATTCGCCTGAAGTCCAAGGGATGGACACCTTCTTCAGAAATTTCATGGCTGAGGTTTCACCTATCAACAATCCAGAACAACAGTCCGAGATCGTAGCATATATGCAACCAACAGCTTCTATTCAACAGTCCCATGTGCCCGATGGAAACCAAATTTGGTCTCTATATTTCGACGGTTCTAAGTCTAAAGAAGGAGCTGGTGCAGGCTGCATCATTATCGATCCGGCAGGTAACAAGACTTTATTGGCTTGCAGACTAGAATTTGAATGTACTAATAATACTGTAGAATATGAGGCTTTGCTGCAAGGTCTCAGAAACGCTCTGGACATGAACATTCAAAATATGGTTCTATTTGGCGACTCCGAAATAGTGGCTAGATAGGTAAGATATTATATACACTGTCTTTCCCCGCATCTCAAGAGTTACCAGTTTCAGGTATGGAGTTTGATGAATAAATTTTCTGCATTCAATATAAATTCCATTCCTATATCAAATAACACTGAAGCAGATTTATTAGCTAATGTAGCTTCTAAACTTCTTCCTGCAGAAGGTTTGTCCCCAAACACATTCTCAGTCGAGCTATTGTTTCAACCATCTGTTCCTGACAATATCACAAACTAGAGAGTATTTGACGATGATCAACAGATCATTAAATTTCTGCACATGGAAGAAACCTTTCAAGGCGCGGTGATAGATGAACGCACGCACGACGACAATTTGCACGACTTTATGGTAATACCTGATCTGAAATCTCCTGAAGTTCTATCGGATATGGTAAACTCAATACCCAAATCCATAGTTAGATTAGAAAAGTTTTATGATTTTTAAGATAAATTTAAAAAGACGGTCAATTGTAAAACCAATAGTTCCTCATTGTCTTATGAAAGAGTGAACTTAGGAACCGATGAAAAACCTCAATGCATTAATTTAGGATTGGGATGTTCTCAACAAGAGAAAGTTGCATTCATTAAATTATTCAAATAATTTAAAGATGTCTTCGCATGGACGTACGATGATCTCAAAACTTTCGATCCTAATATCATACACCATGTCATCCCGATGAAGCCCCAAACTTTACCCTTCCAACAGAGATTGAGGAAAATGCATCCTAAACTAGAACCGACCGTTCAAAAAGAATTGAATAAACTCCTAAGTGATAAAATAATTTTTCCTGTTAGGCATACTCAATGGGTGTCCAACCTTGTCCCAGTACGGAAGAAAAACGGGGAAATACGACTTTGTGTCGATTTCTGAAATCTCAATAGAGCATCTGACAAAGACAACTATCCTGTCCCTCCCATGGAACAGATCCTACAATAGGTATCTGGTTTCGAGAGGCTATCTTTATTGGATGGTTTCTCTGGATACAACCAAGTCCTGATGTCTCCGCTAGACCAACTAAAAACTACCTTCCGTACCCCGTGGGGCACTTATGCTTATCGCAAAATGCCCTTTGGATTGATTAATGCTGGTGCTACCTTTCAGAGAGAAATGGACATTTCTTTTCGAGGATTAATCAATCACTCCATCATAGTTTACTTGGATGATGTGATCGTTTATTCTAAGAACAAAGACGATCATCTAGCTCACTTACAAGTCGTTCTACTATGATGTCGTAAATATGGCATCTCCTTGAACCCCAAAAAGTCCATCTTTGCAGTAGAACAGGGTAAACTACTAGGATTCATTGTGTCTAGTGATGGGATGATTATTGACCCCGAGAGGACTCAAGTCATCGCTAAACTTCCCCCACCTACATCTAAGAAATCCAGGCAGTGTTTCCTAGGCCAGATTAATTTCGTGAGAAGATTTGTCCCAAGCTTCTCTGAAATGGTTAGGCCTCTTCAGAACCTGATTAAAAAAGACACCCAATATCACTGGGGACCCACAGAAAATCAAGCTTTTAATGCCATAAAGAAGGCCATAATAGATGCTCCGTCTCTCATGAGCCCTGAATTCTCTCAAGATTTTACACTCTATACTTTTGCCTCTGATCGTTCCTATGCCGCAGTCCTAACTCAGAAGAATTATGAGAACAACGAAGTACCCATCGCCTTTATGAGCTCTTCTTTCAAAGGTGCTGAACTTAACTACCCAGTGGTCAATCGGCAAGCCTACGCTGTTTTAAAAGCAGTTAAGCATTTTCGGTCCTATCTTTTGAAGTCAAGGACGAAATTCATTGTACCCTACCCTGCCGTGAGGAACTTGTTAGTGCATAAGGAGTTAGGAGAGAAGAGAGCCAACTGGGTCACCTCCTTGCAGGAGTATGACTTAGAGATCACCCCAGCTCAGATCGTAAGAGGCCAAGGGTTGTGTAAGTTGGTTGTTGATTCGGAAACAGGACAGCAAGAAGACAGTGATACGTCAAACCTAGAACAAAACGATCAAAGTTTGATTTTTTGCGCACAAAACCTTGTAAGTCCCTGGTACGACGATATTAGATTATGTCTTGAACATGGATCAGCACCCTGTCACCTTGACCCCACCAAGTGAAGAGCGTTGAGACTAAAGTCTGCCTCCTTTCATCTAGTTAACGGTATACTGTTTCGTCAGAATTTTGACGGCGTACTGATGCGCTGTCTCGAGAAAGACGAAGCAGAAAAAGTCTTGCTTGAGTTGCATATAGGAGAAGCTGGTGGTTACTTCGGCGTCGACACCACTGCTCATAAGGTTTTAAGAGCCGGTTACTACTGGCCCACGCTTTTTAGGGACGCCCATGCCTTGTGTCATAAATGTATCATCTGTCAGAAAGCATCAGGGTGGTTACAAAAACTAGTCTTTCCCTTGCAACCCATTTCAGTGGATTCTCCTTATTAGAAATGGGGCCTTGATATCATAGGTCCTGTTAACCCTCCATCCTCGCAACATCACAAGTATATTGTGACAGCCATAGACTACTTTACTCGATGGTCTGAAGTTGTTTCTCTAAGAACTGTTAACACCAGTTAGGTAATCGCTTTTCTAAACTCGAATATTATCACTTGTTTTGGTATTCCTGATTGTCTAGTCTTTGACAACGCTTCATACTTTTCCTCTATTGAGATGAGCGAGTTCGCTTTGGAAAAAGGAATAAAGCTGAAGTATTCTGCTAGTTATTATCCCCAGGGAAACGACTTAGCAAAATCGACCAACAAGAACTTGATCAAAATTATCAAGAGAACCGTGGCTGAAAATCACAAGAACTGGCACAATGCACTGTTGAACGCACTGTGGGATGATAGGGTAACACCCAAAGCCTCTATAGGTAAATCCCCCTTTTTTCTCGTTTATGGCAGAGAAGCCATTCTGCCACCTCACATTCTTCTTCCGTCGCTTCAGTTGTCACAAAAGGTCCAAGAAGAAGATTGTCCTCCTTTAGAAAGCCGCATTAATGCTTTGGTGAAGTTGGAAGAAGTAAGAGCCCAAGCTAAGCGTAAGTTAGATCAACATCAACAATTGATTAAAATCTGGTTCGATTCTAATTCTGCTTCTGATAGGAATTTTGAAGTAGGCGATCTCGTCTTAAAGTGGGACAAACCACACGAAGGAAAGGGTGAGCACACCAAATTTCAAAACTTATGGCTTGGACCATTTTTAATTGTTGAAAAGTTGGGTCCTAGTTCTTTTCGATTGCAGAATCTCGAAGGGTAGCTTGACACCTACCCGGTGAATGGCCAAGCCCTGAAAAGATACTTTGCATGATAACTACCCTTGTATATGATGTACATATTTTGCTTTTATTTCACTTTTTCATTTGCTTTATGTTTGATTTTGATTTGAATTTATCAGTTTTTTTGTTTTTGAACAATACACATAGCTCTTCAGAAAAAGACGATAAGAAAAATTTCTTCGCTAAAATAACTTCTGAAGATTTGTACAAGCATCAATGATATGTATTTGAAACTGATATCTATGTTGGAAAATTTTGTTGTTTGAAAGAAGTTTACTGATTTCAATCTCTGAGCAAAGTTTTTCATGATCATCTATTATCTTTTTATGATGTCCCTTTTCTGTAAAGGAAAGAGTCAAAAAGATGTCTCCCTGTCGTAGGAAGTTGTTTTTATAAAACATCTCTGGAACTGAATAAAGGACAGTGCTAAAAAATTATGATGAAGTCTAAAAGCAATATATATGTTAAAATATCAGAATTTTCAGTGTCACCCCGCTCAACCATATATCTTCAAAAGAAAAAAAAAAAAAAATTATGAATAAGAGTTGTGGGAAGTGCTTGTAAACCCGTCGGGATACTGAACAGGTCTGCTGGCAGTGGGTAAATGCATGCATGGCACCAAGGCAACTTCGTCGGGGTACTGAATAGGCCTGTTGGCATCGAAGCAATGTCGGGTACATGAGAATCTGCAAAAAATATAAGAAACCTCTTTAATGTCCTTTATTCTGATCCAGAACTTCTTGACAGGATACATATGTTAGAGTGGGTTAAATGGAAACCCTGTCGAGGCTATGGACGCCTACTGGTAGCAGTGGCCATGCCAACAGTATCGAAGATTTTATATTTAATATCGTGACTTGTTGATCTTAAGACTGTTATTGGTTTTCATCTTTTAAAACACTGCTAAAAAAAAAATGATTAATGATGATGTTTGTACGATTTTCTGGTTGTTGTTTTTGAGTTGAAATTTTCTTTGTTGTCCTAATCTAAATTTATTTCTTTTGATAGAGATAACTGCTTCTACCAGTGTGTCTCCATTGTTGGCAGAAAATTCAATTTTTTCTATTGTCCTATAAGCTGCCTACACCTATGTCTTCCGAACTTCAAATTGTCGTCGCATCTTTCAAATAGACGATATTTTCATTTCTTGCGACACTTGCAAATTTGTTTCCATTAAGTTTTCACGACTATAAGTGTGAAAAATTCTCCTTCTGAGGTCACATTTCGATCACTATTTGAACTGTCGTCATCTTTTTATCAATATTTTCTATGGCACTTACCTTTGGTTTATCGTTATGTGGCTGAAAGGATTTTCGAACTATGCCTATTTGGACATTCTTATATTGATTGCAGAACTTGATTTTATTAAGTTTGTGAGGCATTGAGCATATAGATTTATACTTTTTGCGACTTGGCTAGTCATTGAATTGCATAGGGGTCATGATTTATTTTTGTTTATATATATGATATGATCCTTATGCTAATCTTTTTATAGCTCTTGGCTTGTCAATTTTATGAGTATCGATTGGCACAATGGTTTAAAACTTTTGATTTATACAATGGCGCATGGTTAACACTCGGTGTTGGTTACACGTTGAATGTCAATGGTTTGAAAAACTATAGTTGATTTGGCTCATTGGCATAACACTCACCGTTTGATTCTTTGGTTGGCCAAACGATATGGTTTTTGAACTGTGCTATGATTGTTTGAACAGATGTAGAATTCGCCGGTTGTAATTTACCATAACTATTATGCATGGCGGTGAATAACACCACCACCCTCGCATGCGCACATTAATTCTTTCCCCCTTTGATCATTCATTGTTGTTAGACCGAATAGCTCTGCTCCTATGCATTGGTGAATTCGAACCAAACCCTTACCATGTGCTTGCACCATGGCCCTAGTTGTCCGAGCTGAACCCAATGGGAGCCAGGCCCTATTGATGTTTGACAGTGCCCGTAGTGACCTTGAGGAAAATGGGTGGCTTCCATTTATACAAAAATTTGAGGGTTTTAACCTCTGCATAGCTCGACAATTTTCTTTGACCTTTGATGGCTATCGAGCCAAGGTCGGCGATATTCAATTGGAAATTGATGAACCGTTTATCAGTCTTGCTACGGGTTTCCCTGCCACTGGACAACGATGGTCCAAGAATTGCAAAGTAGAGGAGGTCCCTTGGACACTGCTCTTCCAGTCGCGTAAAATCACCTCCTGTGATAAAGGTTTGCCAGTAACTATGCTTAAATAGCGTTGGCATGATTTATTGATGATAATCAAACAGTTTATCACCTGCGAAGGTCGGTACGGGTTTGTGTTCTTTCACCACCTTCGTTTGCTTATGGTTTTTATGGGTTATCAGCTCAATATTCCCTATTATTTGCATAGAAGCCTGTTTAAAATGTCGAAGAAGTACAAAAGAAACCAGGTGATAGTAGCCTTCTTCATTATGGGCTGGTTAGGCTTATTGTTGTCTGTCATTTGAGTCTACATGGAGATTGTTGGAGCAATTTCATTGCTCGGAATGATTTTGAGGATTCGAACCCCACACAGGTTGATAAACCTATGGTGAGCGAGGTCAAGGTTGTACCCATAGTTCCCTACAATATCCTTCTACCTAAACCCTCGGCTAACCTTCCTACCGACCTACCCCACACTGTGACTAAGGGTGTTGAGATTGTTAAGCCGATGGGCAAAAAGCACAAAGCAAATCTCACTGCAAACGCCAAAGGGAAAAAGAATACACGTTTAATTTCGTGGATGGCAAGAAATAAGCCAAAACCTCCTGTCAAGCCAAACACTATTGTGTTGAGTGAGGACTCTGATTCGGAAGTGGAGCGTTTGTTGGCTAGCCAATACCCCTATTCGCAAGGTTTGTGTGTTGAACCCTTGTATGACTTTGTGTCAAACCTACCCCCTTGCCTACAAGAAGACCCTAACTACCCAGGCATTAAGTTGCCTTGTGAAGCCCCTGGTCATTTATCCAAACCCTCTCCTGCTCTGTCTAAACCTACAGTGTCACCCTGTGATCAATGCAATGCATGGTTAAAGAGGTATTATAATGAGTGCCGATTCTCCAGTCAAAGATTCAATCTTTGGAGGACCAGGTTGCACTGCTTACCAGTCAAAAGGCTAAGCTACAAGCCACTGATAAGAAACAAAGGACGACAGGCTCCATCTTGTTTAAAAATGTGGAATCATCCACAGTTGTCGTGAATTCTAAGTTGGCATAATTGAGCAGCCTCGTCATCACACAGGTATGTTCGATATCAATTGTTTTTTTGTAAATAATCAAGTTTTATATAATGATTTGAATTCAGTTTAAACAGCTATGTTCACAGCATTGATTGGTTTTGTTACATTGTATGCATTCTATACATAGCTTTGCTTTGACTAAATGGAAGTTCGTTTTCCCAGTTTAGCTTCCATTGGATTTTCATCAATTTGATTGATCTTGGTGTGGATTTGATTTGTTTGATTGAGTTAAAACGGATGCTCTGTTGTCAATTGAATTTGTTTGAATCTATTCAAGACAGGAAGTGTTTCCCATATCCAATTTAGAACACAATCGCATTTCGTTTCGATTTCCTTATAATGCATACGCTATGATTGGAAATAATTTTGATATGGTTAATTGTTACGGTTTTATGTTCCATATGACTTTTGAGCAACAGGAATACAATTCGGATCATTTCCAATGTGACTCTGTTTCTTCGGAAACAATGCTTTTTATTTCAAGCCTGTACAAACGCGCTCAAATCGTAAAATAGATTTGATTCATAACGATTATGCTAAAAACCAAGTCGGTTAATTCGCATTGGTTTACTGTTAGCCAGACCATGTTATCAGTTGGATTCGTATTTTCAATGGATACTCTGTTTGAATTTGATTTGTAAAATGAGATTGGTTATATCCAGATTCACGATTTGTTTCTATGTTAAACTCGGTCATGATTCGTTTGAAATCATTGATTTCGTTCAAAACCAATCGAGTTTATTTGCCTATTTTACAATAACCAATTATCACTTATGTCAATTTTAATCAAAATCAAATTAATCTGGTTACGATTTTGTATGATTTGATTCTCGTCCCTGTTCGAATTGGTCTGCCTGTAGCGTGAGTCGTTTGATGTCATAACAGTTACAACAATTTTAAAATGATTCTGTCTTGATCGGATCGTATCTCCTGTTGTTGGAAAAACACAACTTTTGCTTGTCATTTGTTGGATTTCATTACTTTTCGAATTGGATATGAAGCGATTTTTTTAAAACTGTTTGGTTCTGTCTACCCGATTACAATCGAAACAGAGTATGACTATTTCTCTATTTGGTTATTGAAATTTGATTCTATTGGATTGCAAATAATATAACATTTTCAAATGAAATGATTTGTTATTGGTTGTTAATTCAATTTGATTTCATTAAAAAGATTTGATTTGATTTTGATTCCGATTCTGTATATTATTTTAGACTAGCTATAGAATCAAATGATTCTGTAGATAAGTCTGTAGAGTCAGATTTTTATTGTTTTTCTCATAAGATATCTCTCTAACTTGTTATTTTTGGTCCATTACAGGTCAGTTCGAAATTGCACTGGATTTGATGAGCAGTTAGGGGATATTTGAAATATTCTGATATCATCTTAGTTTCCTAGTTTAGTTGATTTTGGGAATATCTTCCCAGATTATGTAAACAGTTTGATATTATCCACAGGGAGGTTTTACCCTGTGGAAAGACTTATATATACTCATTATTTTTGTAATAACATGATCCTCATTCGTGGGAGAACAAGGATATGGAATTTTAATACAGACTGAGGCAGAATTTGATGTTCTGTTACATCTTTAGCTTCTCATGATATCAATATTTTGTTTCATGTTATGTGTATCAATTTGCTTTTGGTTAATGACTACTTTAGCTATCTTAATCTTTTGCAAATGATATAATTCAATCACTATAATCCATATCTGATTTCTCCTAGTGTATAAAAAAACATAGCAGTTGCTTAATTCAGTTTGTGAATGACAGATTTCTCTTCTTCATAAGTTGAATTATTAAGTATAAGTTTTTGCATAACAGGTTTCCCTTATTGCAGAGATTTATAAATCATATAATTGTTATGATTTTTTATGTCTTGTTTGTCCTGTAAACAACTCAAAGAGCATTGCAGCCTATCGTTTATGAGAAGCTTCTGGATCAACCGGTGCGAGTTTCCTTCCTTTGACCAGCTTCGAAGTCATCATACACAGGACAAATTTGGAGCGTTTCCAGGTCAGTTAGTCATATGTTTGTTTAGTATATTAGATTGTTTAATTTCAGTAAGTTTTATTTCTTGTTTATAAAATTATAAAATAAAAAAAAAGAAATACCTTTCTCTGTCGTAGGACAGATTGTAAATGAGTTTTACATGTTTTAATTAAATCTGTAGATTGTCTATATTGTACATTTTGTGAATAAGTGATATTGCAGTTAGTAATTAGATAACTGATTTGAGTTAGTATAATATTAATTAGTAGCTTGTATATAGAATAGTTAGAGTAGTTTAGTTTAATTTTAGTTAATTTGTTTAGTAGTTAGTTTTATTTAGATTAGTTTGTTAGTTAGTTTAGTTTGTTTTATTTAGTTTGTTAGTTAGATTAGTTAGTTTAGATAAGTTTTCTCTTTGGTTTTCTTAAGACCTTAGAGCAGCCAATGGAGCCGCTAAACCCGCCAGGGTGGTTCATTCCAAACGGCTTGGGTTATTAGACAACCTCGGACCGGTTCCACTCTCTCAGTTGACGGACAGTCAGTTTCGCCCGTCAACAGGTAGATTATGCATTTCTCTCAATATCGGATTTTTCAATTCCTAAGAATTTGGTACATAAATTCTTCCCCTTTACATGAGAATTTCATCATTATCTAGCTTATATTCTTTAATTTTCTGCTGCAAAATGCCTTGTTGTAATTTTTCCACTAATTCCTTGTATTGCAAATCTGATTTTGTAATCTCCAAAATTATGTGTTTCAAATATGATTGGTAAATGCTAATGGTTGTATCATGCAACTTATGCACTCTTCTGTTGAGTGCATCAACCACTTTGTTCTCTTTCCCCTTTATATGCTTTATATCAAAGTCATATTCACTGAGAAATTCTAACCATTTTCTTTGCCTAGCATTTAGAGTTGGTTGATCAAATAAACATTTCATACCATTATGGTCTGCCCTCAGCTCAAACCTTTTCCCCATGAGGTAGTGCCTCCACTTCATCAAGGTATGCACTATGGCTTCTGTTAGCACAAGAATTTGCACTAGAAAATTTGGTTATTTTTACGATATATTTTGTAGCACTGCTAAATTAAGAGATTATGCAGTGCCATCTTCCTCAAGCATCAAAACCAAGAGCCAAGCGCACCTGTCATCAACACAAGACACGGGTTACAAATTCCATGCACACATTAAAAAGCAAGCTTATGTGAATGGAGACTTTCCTAAAATAGAGGAGTGGTGCTACCAAATCCACATAGCTAAATTCATGATGGGCACTACCAATTTTGCATGACTGTGTCATAGTGGCGCTACCAAATCCACATAGCTGAATTCATGATGGGTGCTACCAATTTCGTAGAGTTATTTTGCAAGGACGCTTCTACCAGTTTTTAGTGACTAACTTAAAACTTGTGCTATGAACAAATGGGAAGGTATTTTTGACAAATGGAGGAGGTTTTTGTTCATAACATACCATATAACAAAAACCTCTCTCTGTTTTTTTTAATGTGTTATTGTTAGAGAGATATTATACAGAGGCGTGGTGCTACGGAATGTGCTGTGGAAACTCTATTTTAGACCGTTGAAACAATATTTTTGACCAGCTGACTTCCAGGAGAATTTTCAAGTGAAACATGATGAATTTTAAAAACCTAAAGGAGGTTATTTTCAATAAAGGACCCATGAACATTAACCTCTTTCATTTTTCACACAGGTGTCATGGATTGGGAGATTCAAAAGAATATTTGAGCCCTATGTTTTCCATTTTCGTAATTTCCTGTTTGAGACATGTTTTTGTGACACCTATTCTGGACAACTGGAGATGAATTTAAAGAAACTGAGAGAGGTTTTTATTTATAACAAGATTATATACAAAAACCTCTATGAGAGTTTACACAGATATTATTTTTTGAGAATCACAAGTGGAGTTTTGAATCCTATTTTTCATAATTTTGCCTCCTGAAAAGCAGGAAATCAGTTAAAACGTGTCATTTTTTGTTTGTAGTTGTTTCTATTTTGGGAAAGGGATTGGAGTTCGAATGGGTGATCTAGAAAGGACCTATATGGATATATATTAATTGTGCAAGAGAGTAGGGGGGTTGGATTCATGATCCAAGAGAGGAGAGAGCTAGAGGAGCAGTTTATTTGCTAAGCCTAAGGGCATGTTGTAATTAGCATTTATGCCATTAGAGATTCATGAGAGTTGCTTATCAGACTTTGTGTTCTTTTTTATCATTTTATCTTGTCATCGTTCTTGAGTAATATTTACAAATTTTGAATATCAAAAGATGCCTTTGGTGAATGAATTCATGAGCTACAAAGGATTTGTGGTAATTGTTTGTTAATCATAGATTATTGTTCAAGCACTCTTTAATCTATATTACAGAAAGGATCTGTGTTATGTGGATATTATTCTCTTTGTTTACCTTCTATTCTTCTATCCATATTTTCATAATCCTTTTGTATGGTAGGAAACTTGATTGCCTTTGATCTGTAGGATGTTATAACTCCATGCCCAATGGAATGTATTTGCAGCAGTCTGATGCCCTCCTTTTTACTCTTCTCTTGTTGATCCACCTATTCAAACTATTTTAATACATTTACATTTATATGTTACCAAGCTTACTCTCATTTGCAGTTTGGGAGTGACTCTTGGAGTGCTAACATTTTTGGCGTCGTTGTCGGGGACGAATTTGAGTAGATTGAAAAGCTCCCTGGGAAGAATGACATTGCACAACTCCTGCTTTAGATGGTGACTGACGTTGGACACCTTCAAGACTTCACATTCACCATGGAGACTCCATTGTTAATAATCCATTGGTGACTCCACCAGAATGAGACAAATGAAATGGATATGGAGGCTATCCTGGCCAGGAGGTTTGCCCCACTCAATTTCTCAGCCATAGATGGTTATCCACATCCCATGCCTCGAATTGATGAATGTCAAGATCTGTTTCCCATATTTTATGAAGGTGAGAATGACAGCCCTATTGAGCATGTTCAAGAATTTCATGCTTTGATGCAGCGACTTGACATCCATCATGAAGATATATTGATGAAAATGTTCATGTATTCATTGGATGGGGATGCACATAAATGGTATTTCTCATTACCCGCTTCTAGCATTTCATCCTTGAAGGATTTCCATAGAGTATTCAATGACCACTACAAAAGGTTTTATCCCTCTAAAAGTATTTGTCATAACTTTCGTGAGGGATATCTAGAATGTGCTCAATATTTGTTAGATTTCTCTGTCGAATATAAAGATGAAAAAGAGTTTATTCATTGTCCAAATGAAAGTATAAAGAATAATCCTATATTCATAGAGGACAACATTCATAACTTTGTTTTAGATGAAAATAATGTGTATGAACAACTAGAAGCAACAATTATTGTTGTTCATGAAATGGATATTTTTAACAGCTATATTCTTGATGAAATTACTATTTTAGAGGTTGATCATAGATATGAAGGGTAGCCCATTTTTTACGAATATTCTAGTGATGATGAGAAACAATATTATCCTATATTTAATCACTATGAAGACATGGAGGATGATGCAGAGGTTTTCCTTGTCACAGAAGATGTAACTTGAAGATTTGACCAGGAGCATCCCTTAGTTGAGGCACATGAAGAGATTATATATACACAACCAGAAGTAAATCAACAGTTATTAGTGGATCAATATCCACCTACATAAATCCTTCTTCCACTTGTACCCATAGTTTACAGTAAGTAGCCTGAAGTGGAAGAAGAACAATGCTATCAGTCCCATGTGTTTTGTCACCATTTTCATGACCCTGTAGGGGTGCATATGGAGTTGTATTTATCAAATTTTTTGGAACCTATAAACTTTATTGTGTTAGCAGCAGTCAGAGGATATATATGTAATGTATTGAAACTACTATCATATTCCTCTTGTCTATTTTTAATCATTGGAATTATAAAGACTCATGCCAACAATTTGCTTAAATATCTTTGGTGGAAGTTTGTCTTCACCTAGCCCATTGTAAAATTCAGTTAGCTTAGGTTTTGTACATAAATAAGATCCATCAGGAGAAGGTGTGTTTGCTTTCTGTTTGTAAGTAGATTAGTATAAGTTGTCAGTATGTTGTCTTCAACATGATATATTAGAGCATGACTCCACAAACCAACACTAAGGCACTGGAGCTACGAAAAGAGTTCTTAGAGCCTCACAGGGAGCTCTCTATCCCCCATGGAACCTATGTTAGCACAAGAATTTGCACTAGAAAAATTGGTTATTTTATGATCTATTTTGTAACACTATTGAATTAAGATATTTTGCACTGCTAGCTTCCTCAAGCATAAAGACCGAGAGCCAAGCACACCCTTCATCAACACAAGACACGGGTTAGAAACTCCATGCACACATTAAAAAGAAAGCTTATGTGAATGGATACTTTCCTAAAACAGAGGAGTGGCGCTACCAAATCCACATATATGAATTCATGATGGGTGCTAACAATTTCACATGATTGTGTCACAGTGGAACTACCAAATCCACACATCTGAATTCATGATGGGCGCTACCAATTTCACAGAGTTATTTTGCAAGGACGCTTCTGCTAGTTTTGAGTGACTAACTTAAAACTTGTGTTATGAACAAATGGGAAGGTATTTTTGAAAACAGGAGGAGGCTTATGTTCATCACATACCGAATAAAAAAAACCTGTCTTAGTTTTTTAAAATAAGTTATGGTTATAGAGATATTATATAGATATGTGGCTCTACTGAATGTGTTGCAGAAACCTTGTTCTGGACTATTGAACTTATAGTTTTGACCAACTGACTTCCAGGAGCATTTCTGGGTGAACCATGACGAATTTTAAAAACATGAAGGAGGTTATTGTCAATAACGAACCCATGAACATTAACCTCTTTAATTTTTCACACAGGTGTCATGGATTGGGAGATCCGAAAGAATATTTGAGCCCTATGTTTTCCGTTTTCTTGATTTCCTATTTGAGACATGTTTTTGTGACACCTATTCCGACAAGCTGGAGATGAATTTAAGGAAAACGAGAGAGGTTTTTATTATGGTTTTAGAATTACAAGTGGCGTTTTGAAGCCCATTTTTCAGAATTTCACCTCCTGAAAGCAGAAAATCAGTTAAAACATGTCATTTTTTGTTTGTAGTTGTTTCTATTTTGGGAAAGGGGTTGGAGTTCGAATGATTGAGATGGAAAGGACCTATATGGATATATATTCATTGTAAAAGAGGGTAAGGAGGTTGGATTCATGATCCAAGAAAGGAGAGATCTAGAGGAGCAGTTTATTTTCTCAACTCTAAGTCCAAGGGCCAGTTGTAATTAACATTTCTTCCATTAAAGATTCATGAGAGTTTATTATCAGACTTTGTGTTCTTTGTTATCATTTTATCTTGTCATATTTCTTGAGTAATATTTACATATTTTGAATATCAAAAGTTGCCTTTGGTTAATGAATTCATGAGCTGAAAAGGATTTTTGGTAATTGTTTGTTAATCATAGATTATTGTTCAAGCACTCTTTAATCTATATTACAGAAAGGATATCTATTATGTGGATATTCTTATCTTTATTTTACCTTCTATTTTTCTATCCATCTTTGCATAAGCCTTTTGTTTGGTAGGAAACTTTATTTCCTTTGATATGTAGGATGTTATAACTCCATGCCCAATGGAATGTATTTGCAGCAGTTTGATGCCCTCCTTTTTACTCTTCTCTTGTTGATCCACCTATTCAAACTATTTTAATCCATTTAAATTTATATGTTACCAAGCTTACTCTCATTTGTAGTCTGGGAGTGACTCTTGGAGTGCTAACATTTTTGGCGTCGTTGTCGGGGATGGATTTGAGAAGATTGAAAATCTCCCTGGGAAGAACGACATTGCACAACTCCAACTTTAGATGGTGACTGAAGTTGGACACCTTCAAGACTGCACATTCACCATGGTGACTCCATTGTTAAGAATCTGTTGGTGACTCCACTAGAGGCTATCCTTTCCAGGAGGTTTTCCCCACTCAATTTCTCAGCCATAGATGGTTATCCACATCTTGTGCCTCGAATTGATGAATGGAAAGAACTTCTACCCAGATTTTATGAAGGTGAGAATGACAACCCTGTTGAGAATGTTCAAGAATTTCATGCTTTGATGCAAGAACTTGACATCCATCATGAATATATATTGATGAAAATTTTCATGTATTCATTGGATGGGGATGAACGTAAATGGTATTTATCATTACCCCCTTCCAGCATTTCATCCTTGAAGGATTTCCACAGAGTATTCAATGAACATAGCAAAAGGTTTTATCCCTCTGAAATTATTTGTCATAACTATTGTGAGGGATATGTAGAATGTGCTCAAAATTTGTTATATTTCTTTGTCGAATATAAAGATGAAAAATATTTTATTCACTGTCCAAATGAAAGTATAAATAATACTCATGTATTCTGAGAGGACAACATTCATAACTTTGGTTCAGATGAAAATCATGTGTATGAACAACTAGAAGCAACAATTACTGTTGTTCCTGAAATAGATATTTTTAACAGTTATATTCTTGATGAAATTATTGTTTTAGAGGTTGATCATAGATATGAAGGGCATCCCATTTTTGACGAATATTCTAGTGATGATGAGCAACAAGCTTATCCTATATTTAATAACTATGAAGATAGGGATGATGATGCAGAGGTTGGCCTTTTCACAGAAGATGTAACTCGAAGATTTGACTAGGAGCATCCCTTAGTTGAGGTACATGAAGAGATTGTTTATACACAGGCAGAAGTAAATCAACAGTTATAAGTGGATCCACAACCACCTACGTCAATCCTTCTTCCACTTGTACCCGCATTTTACAGTAAGCAGCCTGAAGTGGAAGAAGAAATATGCTATCACTCCCATGTGTTTTTTCACCATTTTCATGACCCTGTAGGGGTGTATATGGATTTGTATTTATCAAATGTTTTGGAACCTATAAAATTTATTGTGTCAGCAACAGTTAGAGGAGATATAGGTAATGTTTTCAAACTACTTTCATATTCCTCTTGTTAATCATTGGCATTATAAAGACTCATGTCAGCAAGTTTCTTAAATGGATTTGGTGGAAGTTTTCCTTCACCTAGCCCATTGTAAAAGTCAGTTAGCTTAGGTTTTGTACATAAATAAGCTCCATCAGGAGCAGGTGTGTTTTCTTTCTGTTTGTAAGTAGATTAGTATAAGTTGTTAGTATGTTGTCTTAAACATGATATATCAAATCATGCTCCACAACCCAACACTAAGTCACTGGATCTGCAAAAAGAGTTCTTATATCCTCACATGGATCTCTCTATCCCCCATGGAGCCTATGTTAGCACAAGATTTTGCACTAGAAAATTTGGTTAATTTTACTATCTATGTTGTAGCACTAATGAATTAAGAGATTCCACAATGCAATCTTCCTCAAGAATCAAGACCGAGAGCCAATCACACCTATCATCAGCACAAGATACGAGTTAGAAACTCCATGCACACATTAAAAATCAAGCTTATGTGAATGGAGACTTTCCTAAAATAGAGGAGTGGTGCTACCAAATCCACATATCTAAATTCATGATGGGCGCTACCAATTTCTCATGACTGTGTCACAGTGGCACTACCAAATCCACATATCTAAATTCATGATGGGAACTACCAATTTCACATAGTTATTTTGCAACGATGTTTCTGCCAGTTTTGAGTGACTAACTTAAAACTTGTGTGATGAACAAATGGGAAGGTATTTTTGAAAAATGGAGGAGGTTTGTGTTCATCACATACCATATAACAAAATAATCTCTCATGTTTTTAAAATTTGTTATGGTTAGAGAGATATTATACACAGACATGGCGCTACAGAATGTGCTGCAGAAACTTTGTTCTAGAACATTGAACTTATATTTTTGACCAGCTGAATTCCAGGAGAATTTTTGGGTGAACCAGGATGAATTTTAACAATATGAATGAAGTTTTTGTCAATAATGGACCTATGAACATTAAACTATTTTATTTTTCACATGTGTGTCACGAATTGGGAGATTTGAAAGAATATTTGAGCCCTATGTTTTTCGTTTTCGTGATTTCCTATTCGGGACATGTTTTTGTGACACCTATTCCGGCCAGCTAGAGATGAATTTAAATAAATTAAGAGAGATATTTATTTATAACAATATTATATACAAAATCATTTCTCATATTTTACACATATATTATGGTTTTAGAATTACAAGTGGTGTTTTGAAGCCTATTTTTCATAATTTTGCCTCCTGAAAAGCAGGAAATCAGTTAAAACGTGTCATTTTATGTTTGTAGTTGTTTCTATTTTGGGAAAGGGGTTGGAGTTTGAATGGGTAATATGGAAAGGACCTATATGGATATATATTCATTTCAAAAGAGGGTATGGGGGTTGGATTCATGATCCAAGAGAGGAGAGAGCTAGAGGAGTAGTTTATTTGCTCAATTGTAAGCCTAAGAGCCTGTTGTAAGTAGCATTTATGCCATTAGAGATTCATGAGAGTTTCTTATCATACTTTGTGTTATTTGTTATCATTTTATATTTTCATATTGATTGAGTAGTATTTACATATTTTGAAGATCAAAATATTCCTTTGGTTAATGAATTCATGAGCTACAAAGGATTTGTGGTAATTGTTTATTAATCATAGATTATTGTTCAAACACTCTTTAATCTGTATTACAGAAAGGAGCTCTGTTATGTGGATATTCTTCTCTTTGTTTACCTTCTATTCTTCTATCCATATTTTCATAAGCCTTTTGTCTGGTAGGAAACTTGATTTCCTTTGATCTATAGGATGTTATAACTCCATGACTAATGGAATGTATTTGCAACAGTCTCATGCCCTCCTTTTTACTCTTTTCTTGCTAATCCACCTAGTCAAACTATTTTAATCCATTTACATTTATATGTTACCAAGATTACTCTCATTTGGAGTCGTAAAGTGACTATTGGAGTGCTAACAACTTCCAACTCCAAATCATGAGTGGCATAATGTCTTTCATGCTCCTTTAACTTCCTTGATTCATAACATACAACAAACACTTTTTTACTGAGGAATCCACCAAGTCCTTATTTTCATGCATTGATGCATACAATGAAGTCTTCATTTGGATCTACAATCCTTAGTATTAGATCATTTCTTAATAATTGATTCAAGTGTTGGAAACTCTTTTCACAATCCAATGTCCACTGAAAATTCACACCCTTCTTTTGCAAGGAAGTGATTGGGTGTGCAATCTTTGAGAATCGTTCAATAAATTTCCTATAGTAGCCTGCAAGGTCCATGAATTATCTAACCTCTGTTAAATTCTTTGGCGCTGACCATCCTCTAATGGATTCTATCTTCTCAGGATCCACTGTTATCCCATCCTCTGAAATGATATGTCCCAAATAATGAATTTTCTTATCATAAAATGAGCACTTGCTCAATTTGGCATACAATTGATGCTTCCTTAATAGTTGTAATACCATCCTCAAGTGTTGTTCATGCTCTTCCTCTGACTTAGAATATATAATAATTTCATCTAAAAATACAATGACAAACTTATCTAAGTATTCTCTGGAAATGCCATTCATTAAACACATGAAGACAGTTGGTACATTTGATAATCCAAAGGGCACCATTGTGAACTCATAATGACCATACCTTTTTTTGAAAGTAGTCTTGTTGATGTCTTCTTCTTTAATTATTACTTGATGATAAATGGACCTAAGGTCAATCTTGGAGAATATTTTTTCATCTTTCAGTTGATCAAAGAGGCCATCGATCCTTGGAAAAGGATACTTATTCTTCACAGTTACCTTGTTCAATTGCCTAAAGTCAATGAAAATTATCAATATTCCATCCTCTTTCTTCACAAATAAGACTGGGGCACCCTAAGGTGACACACTTGGGCATATATACCCCTTCTTCAGAATCTCTTCAAGTTGCATTTGCAACTCCATCAATTCTGGTGTACTCATCCTATATGGAGTCTTGGATATTGGAGGTGCTCCAGGCATCAAATTTATGGAGAAATCAATGTCTCTTTTAGGGGCTAATCTTGGTATTTCCTTAAACACATCTTCAAAATATTTTAGGACTGCATAATCTTCAATATTTGACACTCTATCTTTAGGTGTCTCTTCCATATGTGATGAAAACATTTGACACCCTTTTCTATAACATTTATTCAACTACTATTTTGAAATTTCTTTGATGGCTACTGCCCTAGGAATTCCCTACACTGTCCTTAGGTTCCCTTTCTCATCCAAGCAAGTAAATGCATTGTTATGATAGTCTAGGATATCATGATCTTGGTCCAACCAATCCATCCCAATTAGATAGTCATAGGAAGCTAAAGGAAAGATGTTTAAAACTTCCCTTGTGTTCAGTCCATTCATGTCCATAAGACTTGACATAACCATCTCATTAAATTTTCTTTTGGCTTTGGTAGCCAGCTGCACCAAGCAAGATTCTCCATGCTTGCTTCTTGGAAAATGCAAACTTTACACCATCTTAGGATCTATATAACTATGAATAGCTCCCGAATCAATTAAAATAACAATGTTTTGGTTGTTGATCATACCTTCCACTTCAATCATATATGGTTGATACTCTACTTGTTTATTGTCCAAGGATGCATAGATCCTTGGTACATTTTGGCCCATGTCCTTCATTGTTTCAAGTTGTTGTACATTGTGAAAAATCCTCACTTTTTCACCTATGTGATGACAATCTATGAACATATGATCTCCTTTACAACCCCACCATTGAATAGGTGGTTTCCTTGGCCTTTGACTCACTGTCTTAATCGTTCCAGGTTCTCTAGAGGTTGGTTGTACCTAAGGATTATTTCTGAAGAATGGTGGCTTAGTCCCCTTCTTCCTCTGATCCATATTGAATTTGTTTTTGTCTTCCCGATATTTTTGGAAAGTTGGTCTTTCTTTTTTCTGATCATATAGGGATTTAACTCACCTTATGGTCTCCTCCAATGTATTGGGATTATCATACTGTATTTTGTCACTGATGAATGATGGAAATCCACTCAAATACCTTTGAATATTAACTGTCTCATCCTTGATGAAAGAAACATACTTCAGTAGTTCTAAAAAACATTCTTTCATATTCATCTATGGTCATACTCCAAAGCTTGAGTTCAAATAACTCTTTCATTTTCTTGTAATAGTATCTCTCAGTCAAGTATTTCTTTTCAAAATACTTCTTGAATTTCCTCCAAGTAACATTCTTCTCTTTAATGTGTTGCACATCCATAAGTTAATCCCACCACATGGATGCCTTTCCTTTGAGTTGATAAATGGAAATTCTTCCTTCTGCATGAGATGAATAATTATGAAATTGAAAATACTTTCTCATGCCCAACAACCCTGTCTCTGCATCTTACTCCTTCTTGTGCTCACCATCAAATGTAGGAAGTTTGGTTTTGTTCATTTCTCCTCATAGCTCATCCACCCCAAACCTATTATTCTTCCTGACAGGGGATGGACTTGATATGATGTGTTATCTCTTATTGGAATTCCTTGGGGACTGACGATGATTTCTGCTAACACTTCTTTTTCTTCTTTTATCATAATGAGATCTGTGACTTCCTGATTTGCTTGAGCCAATCTCCTTATCCAATTTATTTTCTATTCAGTTCAATATCTACATTAGCTTCATGTTGAAGTCCTCCTGTTAATCCTTGGCTCTCATAATCCTTTCATTATTATTTTTATGGCTTTGGACATCCTTCTGCATATTTTTAATGGTCTCTACCATATTCATGTTTTCATCCCTTCCTTCTCCATGTCCATTGGAGTTTGTTCCTTCAATTCCCAAATGGACATCCATCTCTCTGATTTCATCTTCCTGGATGTAAGTCCCTTGTGCATATTCCATTCATATTCACTCTGTATTGTTCATGATCTGATCTAGTTGTTTTTAACTCTACAAAATGTGCAGCCAACAAAACTTTGTCAGGCTAACCGACTCATCAATTTCATGAAAAATATGAACCATTATGGTTCAATAATATATTAGAATTATTTATTCTGATTTCCTCAAAAATTGATTGCCCATATCAATGTTCTGGGTGAATAATTATATTCTATTGTCTAATACCTTTCTAACGCCTACTTCCATGCTCAATTATGAGTCTTGAGAAGAAAGTTATGGTTATCTGAAAGATGTCCATTAAATTTTATGTTCACTCTTCAATTAGGTGCATATATGGGTTGTAATTATGCATTTTTGCACCCACTCCATTGGAGTTTTACTATGATCTCAATTTGGTTTCTTAGTATACATATTTTGTATAGTCTGTCCAAGTTTCACCTTTTTCTCGATTCCGAGTTGCTAGTTACAACCTGTTGAAGTTCTAGGCCAATTCATGTTTTTGGTCTGGAATGCTACAGGTACCTTCTTTGTCATGTTAAACAATTTTAACATGCCCAAAAATTTAATTCATCTATAGGAATTTATTCTATGGTTCAAAATATTTCCATTGACTTCTCATGCGCCTCAATCTGATTTCCGAGCAGAAAGTTATGGCTCTTCGAAGTTAGTTGGGTCTTAAAATTTACCCTCCATTGTTTGTCCTATAACTTCCTCATAAAAACTTTGTTTGATGAACAATTTACACCATTAGAAATGTCTCTCCGGGCTCTTTCATTTGAGATGTAGTAACAAATTGTACCTTGGTACACTCTATTCTTGTGGTTTTTGAGTAGCTAAAACCACTATTAAGGGCCTCAAAAACGCGCTGAAAAAATATGACTTTCAAATAGTATAAAATGTCATGGAAATTCGTTGGTTTTCTATTGTTGTAGACCATCCGAATGACTTCGCAAGAACAAATTTGAGCCTGTAAGCCCATATTTATCATGTGTTGCAACACCATAAGGTAGTGCATGCTTCACGTATCTATAATAAATGTGGATCACTTCTTTGTCGCGCCAATAACTGGTGCACACTACTTTTGTGTCGCGCGCCAGTATCCATTGCACACATTTTTTGTTCATCCACTAATACATGTTGTACGCAATTTTTGTTTCGCACGCTAATATTCCGCGCATTTTACTCTACACATTGCACCATGCTAAATTTTAGTACGCCCCCACCACGCAACAGTACTTCGTGCACACCATTAATTAAATTGTCATGCGACAACATATACCCACATTGCGCACGCACCAACAAAATTCCTCTGCACTCTGTCAATACTGTTCACACCACACACACCATTATTATTCGTGTGCACACCGCGTTCACTAGTATTATGCATGTGCCCTCAATCCGCACCGCACAATGCTAAATTTAACGCCCACACCCGCAAGCCAAAAAATTTCATGCATTACCACTCTGCACTGCGCAGTGCCAAATTTTAAGTGTGCACACCAGTGTGCCAATATTTTCTGTGCAATGCCACTCTGCACCATGCAGCACCAAATTTTAGCGTGCGCACCCGCACACCAATATTTTTCTGTGCAATGCCACTTTTCACTGCGCAGCGTCAAATTCTAGTGTGCACACTCGCACACCAATATTTTTTTGTGCAATGCCACTCTGCACCGCGAAGCACCAAATTTTAGTGCACGCACCCGCACACCAATATTTTTCCACATACCACAAGATTTTCACTGCGCATCATGCTTTTTTAGTGTGCACACCAACACACATTCCTTTTTATGTGCATCAATTCCACGTGAATTCCGCTGCAGAAATTGGGGATTTTGCCAAACTTTTTCCCAATTTTCACCATAGACATTCTGCAACTATGATTTTTTTTCAATTTCACCCCGATAACAAAAATTCAACCTCTGCAACAACAAATTTTTGTTGGTTGAAATTTCTGGAACGAATTTCTCCCAAACTCAATTCACGAATTGAGAATTTTAATCAACTAGTATCGCTCCATCTGTCATGGCTTCCCTGTAACTTCAAATTCGACCAATTCCAGGTCTGAATTTGCTAGAATAGATATTAAATCAAGAATATCTCACCACTTGGCCAAATTTCTCAATTTTCCCATGAATTTAACAACAGAAATTGGGACTTTTTCCCAATAACACATGCTTGCTTCTATTTTTTTTTTACCATGGACACTTTGTAACTTCAAATTTGGCCACTTTGAAATCAACTCTCTATGAAATTTCTCCTCAACTCAACTTTCTCAGCCCATCCAGGCTCATTGTTGAAAAATGGAGCTCTGATAACATATTGTAGCATACCCAACCACCTGGGATGGGCCATGATACTCCAAAAAACAATCTGATGCCACGTACATTTTTTCAAACTGTATGCAAATTAAAACATGTACACACGTAAACTCTTGCAAAACTTTATATATATAACTTAAAATAGACAAATACATTATGTAAATGCGCAATTTCATGTAGAAATAATAGTAAACATATACATGCAGCATAGACAAGCAATACCCATAAATATAAAAACAAGTTTTAACCACCCATAGTAAAAACCTATAAAAATAAACACATAAATAATAATGCAAGATATAAATTATCACACAATTGACACTTATCTTGGTAAGAATATCACCAACTGTGTGAAGACCTTCCACGAACCTCCCAGCCTTAGACCACATTTCTCATCACTCTCAATAGTGGGTCACCCCCGAGCTGGGACTAAACTCCACCTGGGTAAAGGGATTCCTAACCAGGCTGATGTATCTCAGACAACAAGAAAGACTATGTCACAGGTGCCAACTCAAACTAACAACCTACAGTCCCTCATTCCCCACATGCATGTCCCACCCCAGGAAGTGTGTCCCTTATCTACTCAATAGACCCTCGACTACCCCACTTCCCTTCTAGGGCTTTAGCAATAGGCTGGACAGGAAGTCTCAGAGCTCTGTAGCTACAAATTAGCACCTCCAAGAAATCAATTTCTAGGAATTCTCTCACCTATAGAGAATTTATCACGGGCCTGACAACCCACCTCTTCAGTATCCCACAGTCATGACAATCCTGCCTCTTCAGTCCATCTCCCAAGCTAACTAGGTACTGGTACGGGTATGGATATGGGTATGGATACAGGTACAAGAAGGTACGGAGGACAACTAAATGAGTGAGTGAATGATGATGGAATGATAGGAAAATGAACTAATTCCAAGCTATATGTATGCATGTTCCGAACTTGATACTTGTCATGTTGGGAGATACTTTTTCCCACTTGTCCGCATCCTTAGAACTTAGGAAAAAATAATAATCCATACTTTATACTTTAAATAATATTAATATAATATTCCTTTTTGGCTTAAGCTCCCTAGCTTAGCCATTTTCCTTAACTTTTAGCCCCCCCTTTCCCTAACTAGTGGAGTTTATTCCCTCGTACTCTTTTATTGTGGTCGGTCTACACACAATGATGTATTTGATATTAATGATAATACATATACAAAAATAGGCTCACTAGCCTTTAGCATCTAGGCTCTCCGACCTAATCATCACATAATCCTTCTAGCTTATAATAAACTGGCTCACCAACCTATAAAACACAACATATACACAAAGGCTCCCTGGCCTCAAAATTCTGTGCACTCAAGTTTGTTGTGCGCAGTATCTGGGACTGTGCACACTTCATCATTTTAATGCACAGTACATGCACACACTATACCATGGAAGGTGCATACAAAATTGATATAATAAAACTCACCATCTTAAGTACATTTGCATTTACATTTACAATTGGGTTCGACCTAGGGATATTACAATATTCTCGAACAAGAAGTGTGAAACAGTCTATGTGTTGTAATCCATAATTAGCATGACTTCTTCCCATCGAGTCAGATACTTTGTGGTTGTAATAATGCACCTAGCCCTTGATCATCTTGTTGGTGGGTCAATTGGTCCAATCAATTCTATGGCCCACTTATCAAAAACATGTAATGTAACTTGTGGGTTCAATGGCATCTCATCCATTCTAGAGGGATTTCCAACCCTTTGACAAACAAAACATGTTAAAGAATATTCCTTTGTGTCCCTGTGGAGTGTAGGCCACCATCGTCCTGCACGTAATATCTTCTACGTAGTATCTTTACCTACATAATTTCCTCTTGTTATCTTTTCATGCCCTTCTAACAATATAATTAGTCTTTCATGTTCAGCAACACAACGTCACAATATTCCATATGTGCCCAGTTTATATAGGATTCTTGCAATCAATTGGTAGTTCGCAACCTTCACTACTAATATTTTTTTCTTCACAATGGTCATGGATGAAGGGGACATTCTTGTACTTAATAAATGTACAATATATGTAAAATAATCGTCCACCATCTTAACTGAAAATATGTGTGCATCTGGCAAGTTGTCATCTAGGTTTCCTACCTCTTCTCCCGAGAGTATGTGTGATAAGTGATCTAGTCCTGCATTGAGTTTACCTAGTTTAACTACTACTTCGAAGTCATATTCCTAGAACAATAGGAGCCCTCTATAAATCCTTCCCCCTAACACTGGCTTGTTGACCAGATATCTCAACGTAGAATGATTTGTATACATCTTAAAGTGTGAGCCTAGTAAGTAGTGTCTGAACTTCTGTAGCGCATAGACCATAACCAATCCCTCATGTTCTGTTGTGGTATAATTTGTTTCCGATGTTGATAGTTTCCTTCTTGCAAAAGCGATTGGGTGATCTATGTATCCCTCGCCTGGCTGTGACAAGATTGTGCCCAATGCTATTGATGATTCATCCACATGTACATGAAAGTCATTTTTCCAATATGGGAAAATTAATATCGGAGCAATTACTAATTTTTGTTTCAGTGTGTCCAGTCTTTTTTGACAATCATCATTCCACTGGAACTTCGCTTCCTTTTTCAATAATATTTCCATTTGTGTTGTAATTTGTGCGTATCCTTTGATAAATTTCATGTAATACCCTGTGTGACCCAATGTTGTGCATGTTATTACATGCTAATTTGTATTAATTTTTCCAAAGCATCTTGTCCTTGTGCTATCTTTCCACTTAGATTTTAAAACTTTTTCACTAGCTCTGTCATGTTCCCATCACCTAAATCCTTCACTCAACTAATCATACAAAATAGTCATGTCCTCCATGAGTCAAAATTGGAAAATATCCCAAACCTGTATCTAGCCTTAATGCTTATCTAAATTCCTTGGTCCCATCACTTCAATCATTTTTACCCTTGTTATCATATTCTCATTGAAAATTAAAAATATTCATTTTATTAAGCTTAACCTCCCTTATCCTATCCACAAAGTCATGTGATGAACCTCATATGCCCAAAATCCTTAGAAAAGGGAAAAAAGTTTATAAATTATTAATATAAATATTTTTATATTAAATATTTATGTTAATATTTAATCCAAAATATTCACGTCAAGTCATGGGCACAAATCTAAATTGATATTTTAATGTGGAATATTCAAAGGGTGGATGGAGGGTGCATATCCATTTCGGGGGTTGAAAGTGATCGAGCGTTAATTTTTTGAAGTGGTTCTGAAATCCAAACCATTGTTTTTGTGTTGGGGTACGTGTTATTACATGATGTATTTCGGGAGATGGAGTGGTGTGGATTAAAACCACTCTTCCCAAGTTCCGAAATACTATTGCAACCATTTACTATATTGTTTTGGTTTCATAAATGTGCGGCATACGAGGATAGATTTTCCAGGCGTGCATTTCAATACAAATCAAGGAGTTTCCAATGATATAAATAAATTGTTCTCATGGTGGAAAATTTTCATAGAGGTAAAAATTAAATTTTACAGAGCTGAGAAATTAATGTTTATTACTATGGAAAAGAATTGAATGGGAAAGTGTACGTGAATGAAAGATTTGGATAAATTATTTATCCAAATTTTTTACAGAATTAAAAGGGGAAGATCAAGGGATATTTTCATAGTTTACCAAGATGGTTTCCAAGACATGGTTTTCAAAACCACGAGAAACAAACCAGTAAATAGTTTTCATAGTGAAATGGTAAATACTTATTGGGAAAAACAAGACATGGTTTGTAGAAACAATGGATGGTTTTGAATTTCATTTATGGAATTCATAAATTCAAATTGCAAAATAATGGAGAAGTTTTAGAGGAGATGGTAACCAAGACATGGTTTTAAAAACCATGAGAAGAAAGCAATAAATGGTTTTTCAAAACCATGGGCATGAATTAAAATATGGAAATTTAAATTTACATGATAAAAAATATTTGGGAATTATTTTTATTCAAATATATTATTCCCAAATATTTAAGGAGAATATGGATAAATAAAATTAGATTTGAAAAAGAATAAGTGGCATTTCAAAGAGAATGTAGCAATCAGTTTCCGCAGCAGTTGAGGAGCAAAGCATATTTACAGGATGATTTTTAGGTGAACTAGAATGAATTTTCAGAATTCAAAGGAGGTTATTGTCAAGTACGGACCCAAAAACATTAACCTTGTTCATTTTTCACATAGGTGTCACAGATTGGGAGATTCGAAGGAATCTTGGAGCCTTATTTTTCTGTTTCGTGATTTTTTATTTGAGACATGTTTTTGTGGCATGTATTCCGGCCAGCTGGAGATGAATTTCAAGAAACTGAGAGAGGTTTTTCTTTAGAACGAGCTTATATACAAAACCTGCTCTCATATTTTACAGAGATTATACAGTTTAAGAATTACAGGTGGCATTTTGAAGCCTATTTTTTCTCCCGAAAAGTAAAAGATCAGTTAAAACATGTCATGTTCTATTTTTAACTGCTTTTATTTTGGGAAAGGGGTTGGATTTCGAAATTGTGAACTGGAGAGGACCTTTAGTGCTATATATTTCATTGTACAAGATTAGATAAATGGGGGGCGGGGACTTTCATCCAGGAAGGCGAAGGGACTGTGTGTAAATTTCTCAGAATGTACTTATGAATTAATACAGTAGTACAATGCTCTCTAATAGCCGAGATTCATCACAGTGTATTCTTTAGTGTGTCTTCCTCTAGTTAAAATTCATTTCACTTATGTTATTTCTTCTAAGCATAGTTAAGAGTACATGATTGGAATTCATCCTTGATATATGCTCCTTTCATATGGTTAATGTAGTTGTCCTCTTTAATGATTATAGGTCCAGAATTCACTCTGTATTAAGTGCTTTATTCATTGTAGTCGGCCTTATGTTTTTTCTTCTAAAGTTACAATTGAGAATTCATCTTTGTTTGATGCTCTCATTTGTAATGGGATTTTTTCTTTTTTGTCTTTCCATCATCTGAATACTATTTATTACTGAAGGATATGCTTACTTTGTCTCCATTCCCTCAGGAGTACATTAGTTGTATTAATACTCATAGTATATATCGGAACTTGACCCCATTTCCCAATTTTTTCGTCCTCTTGTTTGTCCTACCAACCCTTTTAAAAACCTAAACAAACCTATCTTATTGCAGAATCTAACCTCTGTGTGTTCATTGCCAAATCGTTTTGAGTATTTTTAGTCTTTACATGGTTGACCGAGCCCATTTTGGTTGGAAGGGTTAGAATCCAACCTAAAGTTGGTTTGTAGGTTACCTAGGCATTTCTTTGATGTAACCGAAAGAAATTACCGAGTGTTAACATCACGCAGGTGTTTAACTGATGTGGGTGGATGTAAGTCCAAAATAACTACAATCTTTGCAGGATTAGCTATTAAACCTTGTTTGCATACCACATGTCCCAATAATATTCCGAATGGTGCACAAAAAATACACTTTTTTAAGTTTAAGGATATTTGATGTTGTCTACACTTATCCAAAATCAATCTTAATAATTCAACATGATATCGTTGTAAGTTTTAAACCTGTGAAGTAAAGTAATGCATATAGATTCTTAAGAAAAACATAATTTAATCAATGGCTCATACACTGAGTACACAGAGATTTTATACCAAAAACCCTCAACCGGGAAAACCTTTCTTATATTCATTATATCGAATTTCACCATTCACTATACAATATATACAATGTTTTTAGGTATTTCGTAGATACCAAAACCCTAATCCCTAAAAACGAGATTATTTTTAGTAAACCGCTAAAAATAGAAAAATCCGCTAAAAATAGCAAAAAACGCCCAAAAAATAATTTTCAGGGCGTTGCGCGTAACCAGGGGGGCATACCTGCCCCCCTAAGAAAGTGACCAGTGCACATGACACAAAAAAATCACTACTATGAGGGATCTTCAGACACATTTATAATATCTGATGCGCCCACACACACACATGCAAAGAATATAACGCATACCCAACATTCTCCCACTTGTTGTTTTCTTTGCATCCAAGGGTCCAGGGGATTATATAGTTAAAAATCCAGGGCACAAATGCCCATTGTTACTCTACACTAGGAGAACTTTTCTGTGCTCATAGACTCTGTCAATGAATCTGCAACACTCCTCAAAGTGTCAACCTTTTCTAGCAACACCTTCTTTTCCTCAACCATGTCTCTCACAAAGTGATACTAAACATCAATATGCTTTGTCTTCAAATGATAAGCTGGGTTCTTTGCCAGGAAGATTTCACTCTGAATGTCACAATCTAATCTCACTACTTGTTGTACCAACCCAATACCTGAACACAATCTTTGTAACCATATGGCTTCCTTTCTTGCATGAGTGGCTGCCATATATTCAACTTTTGTAGTTGAGAGTGCCACTACAGCCTGTCTTTTGCTCATCCAACTATTTTCTCCTAAAAATAGGTTAAACACATACCCACTTGTAGATCTTCTGCGATCTAGATATCCAGCCCAGTCTGCATCAACAAATCCATGTATGTCCATCACTCTGTTCAATCCTGGTCTTCCTTGGTAGCACAATCCATAACTGGTAGTGCCACGAAGATACATGAAGACCCTGTTTATTGTTGTCCAATGCTCCTTCTCTGGTTTTGACATATACCTGCTCAAAAATCCCACTGCATGTGCAATGTCTGGTCTAGTACATACCATTGCATACATCAAACTGCCAACTTCACTGGCATACGGAACATGGGACATGTCCTCTTCTTCTTCCTGTGTCTTGGGACACTGATCTGAAGATAACTTTACACCTGTAGGAATAGGAACCTTGACCGGTTTACTTCCATGCATATTAAACCTCTGCAATATTGTCTTAACATATTTTCTCTGATTCAACTAGAGTTTCCTATTTGCACGATCTCTTTTAATCTCCATTCCCAGAATGAAGTTAGCAACACCGAGATCCTTCATGTCAAATCTGGAGGATAGCAGTGATTTCACTTCCTTGATAACATCCATGTTATTTCCTACCAACAACATGTCATCAACATACAACACTACATAAATGAAGTGATTACCAACCTGCTTGGAATATACACAGTGATCAACCCTGCCTCTCACAAATCCCAATCCAAGGATGTATGTGTCAAACTTTTGGTACCACATCCTAGGTGATTGCTTCAGACAATATAGTGACTTCTTTAGCTTATAGACCAGCTCTTTCTTTCCCTTCACCACAAAGCCTTCTGGTTGCTTCATGTAGATTTCTTCTTCCAGATCCCCATGTAGGAATGTTGTCTTCACATCCATCTGTTCCACTTCAATATCAAAAGCAACAACAATAGATAAAATAAATCTAATAGAAGTTAGATTAGCAATAGGAGAAAAACTCTCACCAAAGTCAATTCCCTCTACCTGGGAATAACCTTTTGCTACTAACCGAGATTTGTATTTCTCCACTTTACCTTGTGCATTAAGATTCTTCTTGAACAACCATTTGCTACCAACTGATTTTCTTCCAGCTGGAAAATCAACTATATTCCATGCCTCATTCTTATCCAACGCATCCATTTCTTCAACCATGGCCTTCTTCTAGAGTTTACTATCCTCTAAATTCACTGCTTCCCTAACAGTTCTAGGATCATCATCAGTAATAGATAAAGCAAAATTGGAACGGAAATCAGGTGGACTATACCTTTCTGGTTTCCTTTTATCTCTCACCGATCTCCTCAATACTGGGGTATGAGGTTATTCTTCTTCTTCTTCTTCCTCTGATTCCTCTTCTTCAGATGATTCAGATTTTGCATCATCCAACTCAAGCTCTATTTTCTCAGGTTCATCTTGTGTTGGTAGGAATTCCTGTTTAGAAACATCTTTTACCTCTCTGAAAATAACATCTCGTCTATAAACAGTCTTCTTGTTTTCTGGGTTCCAAAGCTTATAACCTTTCACACCATCTTTATAACCAATAAAGATACACTTTTCAGCCTTTTTATCCAGCTTACTCCTATTTTCCTCTGGAACATGTACATAAGCATCACAACCAAACAATCTAATATGTTGAAGAGAGGGTTTCTTTGTAGACCATACCTCGTGTGGAGTTTTATCATCCAACATTGATGAAGGTGATCGATCGACCAGGTAACATGTTGTACCCACTGCCTCTGCCCAAAATTCTTGTCCTAACCCGGCACCGCTGAGCATGCTCCTTTCTTTTTCCATCAGTGTCTTGTTCATCCTTTCTGCAACTCCATTCTGCTGAGGAGTGTATGCAGTATTCTTCTACCTTACTATACCACACTTCTTAAAGAATTCTTTGAATTCATTTCCACAGAATTCTCCACCATTATCTATTCTCAATAACTTTATTTTCTTCTCTGTCTGATTCTCTACCAGAGCCTTAAACTCTTTAAATTTATCAAATACCTCTGATTTCTTTCTAAGAAAATAAATCCATGTGCTCCTTGAAAAATCATCTATGAATGAAACATAATACATAGATTTACCTAGGGATGGAACAGGAATAGGTCCAAACACATCACTGTGTATCAACTCTAAGATCCCCTTTTCTCTTGTAGCACCAGATGGGAATCTTACTCAATTATGTTTACCATATATGCAATGTTCACAGAAATCAAAATCCAGAGTGAAATTAGACATACCTTCAACCATGACTTTACCGTGTGGTGTTCGAAGGCCCTTTTCTCCAATATGCCCCAGTCTTTGATGCCACAACATGGTCTTCTTTTCAGGGATGATATTGGTCTTTTCTTATTTATTTGTCTTCTCAAGGACAACAGAACTGTTACACCCATTAGTATAAGTGCTTCCCAACAACTTGTACAGATTTCCACACCGAACGCCCCTCATCAACACCATTGCCCCTCATACCATCTTGCAAGTGTTCTTTCCAAATACAGTATCCACTCCTGCATCATCCAACTTGCTTACAGATATTAGGCTCCTGGAAAGTTTTGGAATGTGAAGAACCCTAGGGAGTTTTCTAATCCTTCCATCTTGTAGCATCAACTTAACCCTTCCACATCCCAAGATTTTTTCTGTTGAGTCATCTCCTAGGAATACATCACCACCATCATATTTTTCATATTCAGAGAACCACTCCCTGTGAGGAGTCATATGGTATGATGCACCTGATTCAATCAACCATACATCGTGGTCTGCATGTGTACTTGTAGATTCTAGGTAAACATCACCTCCTTCTTCAGTGGAGTTTTTCGCCTCTATGGAAGAGGTATTATCAGATCCCTTTGGTTTTTCAACCTTCTTAGACTTGCAATCTTTCTTATAATGCCCTATTTTACCACACTTCCAACATTTCCTCAAAGATTTTCCTGGAGACTTAGATCTACCTATAGATTTAGATCTATCGGGGTTACTATCTTGGGTACGCCTTCTTACAAATAAAACATATGTGTTGTGTACATCCATGCTTTTTCGCCTAATCTCTTCAGATAACAAGGATGCAACTACATACTCATACTTCAATGTAGATTAAGTGGTACTACCTATTGCTACAACCAGATTATCGCAAGAGTCTTGCAAAGAACATAAAAAAGTAATACACTTATCTTCTTCTGCAATCGTAATCTTAATAGATCCAAGTTGAATTACCAGAGTATTAAAGGCATTTAGATGTTCTGTCACAGAATATCCATCTTCCATCCTAAGATGATACAGCTTCTTTCGAAGAAACAACTTGTTTACTAGGGACTTTGAATGATACAAATTCCCCAACTTATCCCATAGTTCCTTGGCTATAGATTCTCCTGATACATTCAACAACATCGAATCTGCCAGGTAGATTCGAATAGTACTCCTTGCTCTTCTATCCAAATTCTCCCAATATTCATTTGACATACCAGTAGTTGGTGTACTAGTAGGTTGTGTACCAATAACATTTGTTCTAGTAAACGGTGTACCAGTAGGTTGTGTACTAGGATCCACAACGATCCATTTTTATTTGTCTACAAGAAGGTCCTCCATCTTGAGCTTCCATAGCTCAAAGTTTTTACCGTTGAACTTCTCTATCTCAATTCTAGATGAGCTCGTCATTCCTCTTTCTATACTCGAATCTCCACTGCAAAAGATCCAACTAAACCCAGGTTTATCACAGACCCAAGATAAACTTGATCTATCAAGACTGAGCCAAACCCTCAACAACAAGGCATCCCTCTAAAGCTAAAAATGAGCTCTGATACCACATGTAAGTTTTAAACCTGTGAAGTAAATCAATGCATATAGATTCTTAAGAAAAAACATAATTTAATCAATGGCTCATACACTGAGTACACAGAGATTTTATACCGGAAACCCTCAACCGGGAAAACCTTTCTTATATTCATTATATCAAATTTCACCATTCAATATACAATATATACAATATTTTTAGGTATTCTGTAGATACCAAAACCCTAATCCCTAAAACCGGGATTATTTTTAGTAAACTACTAAAAATAGCAAAAACCGCCCAAAAAAAATAATTCGAGGTGCTGCCCCGAACGCTGCGCATAACCAGGGGGGGGCATACCTGCACCACCCTGGGACCCCCCTAAGAAAGAACCCAGCGCACACGACACAAACAAAGAACTACTAAGAGGGATCATCAAACACAGTTGTCATATCTGACGCCCCCCCACACACAGATGCAAAGAATATAACACATACCCAACACTCGTAATAGGTTAAATACAGTCCAGTCATCCAAGTAGACTTCGCGAATATTATGAATAAACTCTTTAAACAATGCAACAACTAATCGTGAGAATACCATAGGTGTGTTTTTTAAGCCAAACAACATCACTATGTATTGAAAAAATCCCCATCTTGTCGCGAATGTAGTATTATGTCTATCTTCCTCCGCAATTCTTATCTGTTGGTAGCTTGAGAAACCATCTATGAACGAATAAGCTTCTTGTCCTCCTACGTTTTCAAGTACTTCATATGTAAAGGGTGTTGGGAATGGGTCGTGCATGCATGCATCATTCAGTTTAATCAAGTCGACACATATTCTTATACCCCCTACTTTGTTTCCCAGCACCATCATGGGACTTATCCATTTTGATTCCTCAACCGGTTCAATGACTCTTTCCTTTAGCATGTGGTCAATTTCCACCTTTATTTTTTTTTATATCTTGGGTTCAACCTGTAGGGTCTTTGTTTCACTAGTTTAACATCTGGTTTCAATGGGATTTTCATTTATCTTATCTCGCCCACTATTCATTTCATATCTAAGAATGTCATAGGAGTATGTCTTGGTATTTTCTTAGTAGATTTGCTATATTTTCTATGGTTTCCTCATCCCAGTAATCTTCTATCTGTGCAAAATTTGGGATTTCCTCTATCCCAATATTAACATTTTGTGTCTTGACTGGTTGTGTGTATGTTGTGGATTCCATATTTGGGCCCTCTACTATTCATTTCCCCTTTGTTTCCAGTACGTGGATATTGTAGGGATATTCGTCATCCTAATCCTCCTATGTCAAATTGTAACATTCTAATAATGTGTGAATCAGCATAGAGAGATTGTGCGTGTTGCATACATGTATTACTTCCATTTATTCTTATTTGTTGAATATTTTTTTTAATCACCTGTAGCATTGTATTTATGAGGGGAGAATCATTTTGGAAGGTAAAGGTTATATGGAATATTTTAATTATGTAATCCTAGTCTGTTGTTTCTCTGCTCATATATGGTTCTAGGTACTAGTTCTTTGGGATGGTGTCAAGGGTATTATGAACCTGTGTGTCCATTCTTTCCTTGGTACCGAATTCCATGATTTTTCACACTGCACACATGATTTGTTGGGTTTCCTTCCTCAGTATAATTTTGCAACATGTTTCCCTCATCAATATGGAATATCACTTGTATTAGTTTCCTACACTGTTTCCAGTCTGCTATGTTTTCCTTGTGTGTCGCCCACCATATTGTTGAGGTGGAATTCAATACAATTTCCAATGCTAGTAGCCTCTTTTGTTCCAGTACATGTGCCTCTAATGTCTGTAAAAACTTTTTTATATCTATCAACCCATCATACTTAGGTGGGTTGCATAGTTCTATTCCAATCCAATGTACTGATTTGGCCATGCGTGTGCATCATCATGTTGAGACTTCATGCATTCTCTGCTACCAATTTTCCATACCTGCTTCTGAGTCTGATGTACACAAAATTATGCTTCTCCAACTCATTAATTCACCATTTGCAGTGGGGATAACATATTCGTCCATCCTTGAAGTCATGTTATACAAGTTGTCAATCTCATCCTTTTTCATTGGTTCTATGTACCTTCTTCCTTGTTATGGGTATAATGGAGCAATAACCTTCAGCTCTCCTACTTCATATATCATCTCTCTCCTTTTCATATTGATAATGGATTGGTTATCAAAGGCCTATTCTAGTCTCATTGACACTGGGTATGGATAGATTTGCTCCATAATATCTATAACTTCAAATTTTGTGACACTGCGCACTCCATCTATATTCACAGGTATTCTGTTAATTTGCCAATAGTTACTATTTTGTATTGGTTTCCTAATCTCAATTGAATGGGTGACCAAACTAACTTGGGTTATTCAATCATTTCCCATGTATTCTTAGGTAACATGTTCACATCGGATCCCAATTCTAAGATCACATTGTCTATGTCGTATTATCCAATCTACGCACTGAACATGAAATCTCCATTGGTTCTTTTCTTGTGCAGTAGTTGGTTCACTAATTTATTCTCAGTAGGGACTTCCTTTCCTTGAGTGCAATGATCGATCATATAACATAATGTATGCAATTCCTTTTCATCTTCGACCAACTCTAGGAAACTCTTCAAAAAAATTCCTAAGGTACTTACCTTCTCCAGCGATCCCTTGGTCATGGCTTGGTCATCAGTAGGAGGCCTATATACTATATGTGGAGTAGAATATGTTGACGTTTCCCACTCTTGTCGTAATAGTTCCTCCCTGGTCCTTTTATAGGTCTCTTTTTCATCTCGTGGATCAAATGTTGGCAAGGGTAATGTTGATTTCTTTACCCATTTTTCAGCCTATTTCCTTTCATTGGTTGCATCTATCCCTATTTTGGTCCCTCCATGCATAATGAATGCTACTTTGGGTCCTTCATCCCATATCTTGGAGGGTATGTTTTGAATGTTAAGGTCCTGGTTTTGATTACCTATGGCCTACCACTTTGCCAAAAATTGTGAAAATTCCTATGTCCCATGTTCTAACTCCCGATAGTAAGTGCATGTTGTGTAGGGGTTTTGGAAATCCCATGCTAGGTTTCCTAGTTGGTTACAGTTATAACATATTATGGGGCATCTTCTTCCTCTCCTGAAGTTTTCTCTACCTTGACCCTTATCGAATCCTCCTTGGTTTCCTTGATTAAATCCTCTTTGATTATTATATTGGCCTCCCCCTTCTGTCGCAACATTCTCATCCTGAATCCTGTACATATCTGATGTCCACTCCCTCATCAGATTGAATGCACACCACCCCTTATCTTCATGTACCACTGATTTACAAAAGATACAGAACAAGCTTCTTGGGGTACTCTGATATTTCTGTAATAAATGTCACTGATGGGGGTTATGTCCCCATTTCTTGCATATCACAGAGTAACCTCCTCATGGTATTGGGTTTGGTGCTCTAGTTGATAAGTATTGTGAAAAAGTTGGACTTTTGTCTTTATGGTGACCTTTAGTCTAACACTTAGGGCACCAGACTTCTTCTTGTTTCTCTTTCCCCTTCATGATTTCTTCCAATTGAATTGTTAATACAACAAATTGGTTATGTGTTTTTTCTATTCCACTATTGTCTCCGACCAGAGAGGATTCCAACTCCATGGAAATCTCCAACACCTCATACTACGATGTAACCTTTTTTTTATTAACGGACTCTAGATGTAAGGTAGTAATCTTGCAATGAACCACTCTCTATGTTGTTGATCGAGTATTTGGAATGTTAATCTACATGTCACATATTTGAATCTATAATCGAAATCCTATACTGACTTAGTCTGTACCTGCTTGATCTCCTTGAGCTCGGTAATGTACTATGACTCAAACTTTGGTTTCTTTAATTTTTTTAATAATGATTGTGTGATCTCTGTTAATGTCCTTGTTTGACCTAGTGGTGTGGCACTATGTAGCTTCATGTACTAAACTAGTGCACATCGTCTAAATGTTGTTGCAAACTATGTGAACTTTGCAGCATTATCATGGGCATTCTTTGCAGTCCAAATGGTTTCACATACGAACATATGTTGTTTTGGGTCTTCCGATCCAATTCCTTTGAACTCTGGTAATCTTAGTGTGTTATCTACTCCTCCCATGTTGTTGTTGAAATTACTAAAACAACTGAGAGGGGAGGGGTGAATCAATTGTAATTGAGCTTAAAATTTTTTAATTCTATTAAAACATTATTAATCTTTCTTCAAGTGATCATCAAAGATATACAACATATGGACAGTAAAATTAAAGAGCATTAGTCACACATAAGGTATACAAAGAGATACATTTTCACGAGGAAACCCATAAAGGGAGAAAACCTCTTCTTCTTCAAAAGGATAGGCAGTCTTTTAAGTTCTGTACATCATCTATAATTCAGCACCAACTCAATGTGAGTCTTCTACCTCTGTTTTACAAGCTGCAACCTGTTTGAGAGCACCAACTCTCTGGTTTCTCTAGTACCGACTAGAAGGAAGCACCAACTCCCTTAATGTTCCAGCACCAACTGGATGGAAGCACCAACTTCCAGTTACACAGGCTCCAACCTGTATAACAGAGAACACTTGTTCTCCCTTTCACCACCCTGCCACCCTAGTTTCTCTGGCTGCAACTAGATGGAAGCTACAACTTCCTGTGTTCAATATTTCACTTGAACTTCTAAGGACAACAGTCCTCCCGAGCACCTCCCAACCTCCCTAGAATATGTATGAATAAATAAACAGTCAACTACGCAGATAAATCAATTCTTACCAATCTTTCTTTGTTCTGTAATTCTGGTCTTCTACTAATTGTTCTATTATTCTTCTCTTCCTTTGTCTGTTCAGCAGGTCTGCTCTGCATCAACTTGTTCTGTCATTATGCTCTGCTTCTGCTTCTCTTCAACATATGTTACTCTTCTCTGAGTTTCATCTCACACTGTGCATATTCTCCATCTCACTCTCGGCTTTCTGATTTTCCCTTTCTTACAGTTTTATTCATTTCTCATACAGAACAACCAACTACACGCTGTCTATCTCATTTTATTTTATACACACTCACGACGGTTCAACTTCCCATCTCCTTAGGCAAAAGGAAGACAACTATCTCAGCAACTGAAATGCCAACTAATCGGTAATCATGAGTCAGTTTCGCTAATAGATTCGAAACTGAGGAGTTAACTGTGAGAGAGAACAGTAACCCTCTGATCAACACTTGATCTAACGGTTCAAATCCAGTCGATATTTCACACATCGCGATTTCGACACTCTTAACGTTCAGTGTTTTTGTCACTTCAAAGTCCCGATCCACGAAACTCCGTAAAGAAGTCGGATCAACGGTCCAGATCACATCTTGATCTGACGGTTGCAATTACGTCATGATTTCTCATATCGCGATATCGGGATTCTTGATGTTAATATTCTTTGACATCTCCAAGACTCGATCCTCGAAAACCTGAAATGGACTTGGATCAATGGTCCAAATTCAATCTCGATTCAATGGCTGCGATTAAATTGCGATTTCGCATATCGCGATTTCGGAATTCTTGTTGCATTATTCCTTTTCCCTCTCCATGTCACGATTCGCGAAAATCTGATATGGAGTTGGATCAATGGTATAGATCTGATCTTGATTCAACGGTTGCGATTGAATCGCGATTTTGCATATCGCGATTTCGATATTCTTGTTGCATTGTTTTCTTGTCTCTCCATGTCAAGATTCGCAAAACTCCGATATGGAGTTGGATCAACGGTCCAGATTTGATCTTGATTCAACGACTGCGATTAAATCATGATTTTTCATATTGTGAAATTGGGATTCCTGTGGATGATATTACTTGACATCTCCAACTCTCGATCCCCGAAACTCTGACATGGACTGGAATCAACGGTCCATATTCAACCTTAATATGACGGCTGAGATTAAATCGTGATTTCGCATATCGCGATTTTGAGAGGTTAGGGAACATCGTTCCTTTGACTCTCCAGTCAGTGAACTAATGATCTATCCCCATGTGTCCTACCCGTAAATGGACGGTCCTCCTTCTTTCGAAATTTTGTATGCCCACTTCTCCTTGTACTTTAAAGAGCGTGCAGGTTCTCCTTGATCCAACGATGGTCGGGTCCTGTGCTTGGATCTAATATCTGAGATCTATCCTCCTCTTCAGTGCACTCTTCTTGTCTACATTTAGATCTTACGACCCTCGTTCTATTGGGAATCTGAAGGGGATCCAACAAACATAAATTCTTCTCAAACTTTATGGGCCTTTGATCATTCGATCAATGTTGCCTTGCCTTTGATCATTTGATCTTCCTGAACTCATCTTCTATTTGCCTGTCGATTACAAACTTCCTGTACTCATTCCACCTTCATTGTTGTACTTTCCATCAATGACAAGCGTTCACTATCTGTTAAATATTTGTCATTCGTTGTCTGTTAAATATTTGCCAACAATCTCCCCCTTTGGCATTGATGGCAACACAAGCACCCACATGCATTCGGACTCGACTCTCCTCCTGAACTCTTTTCTCCCCCTTTGACATCAATGTCAAAGAAGAAACATTCTTCCTCTGATCTGTTGCAAAGAATACTCCCCCTATCGACTATAAGCATCTTGGAAATACACCAGATATTCAATAAGTACTCCCCCTGACCAGGTGAACATGTTAGACACAAGAAATTATAACCCCCAATTTTTGACAAAGATATCCAAAAGGGTTCGCTGCTAATGGTTTAGTAAAGATATCAACCATCTGTTCTTTGGAAGGAATATAATTCAGCTGAACAATTCTGTTTGTAACTTGTTCTCTGAGAAAATGGTACTTTATTGGAATATGCTTAGTCTTGGAATGAAGAACAGAATTCTTGGAGACACTAATGGCACTGGTGTTATCACAATGAATTGGAATAGGATCAGTGTAATTTACCTTCAGATATGCAAGAGTTTATATCATCCATAAGATTTGTGTGCAGCAAGTAGCAACAACAATGTATTCTGCCTCTGTAGTGGATAATGAAATGGATATTTGCTTTTTACTTAGCCATGCAACTAATGAGTCACCCAGAAAGAATGCTCCTCCACTGGTGCTTTTTCTCTCATCAACACAGTTTTCCCAGACTGCATTTGAATAAGCAGTTAACTGGAAATTCTGATTTCTAGGATACCACAGACCATAAGTTATTGTTCCCTTCAAGTATTTAAATATTCTTTTGACAGCTACCAAATGACTTTGTTTAGGAGCAGACTGAAAACGACCTACCATTCCAACAGCTTGCACTATATCAGGACGGGATGCTGTGATGTACATAAGACTACCTATCATAGAGCGATATGTCCTTTGATCAACATCAGGTGAGATATCATATTTACTCAGCTTGCAACCAACCACCATAGGTGTGTTAACTGTAGAGGACTCTTCCATCTGAAATTTCTTCAACATCTCTTTCAAATATTTTTCTTGAGAAATAAAAATTCTTGCAGAGCTTTGTTTTACTTGTAGGCCAAGAAAATATGACAGTTCTCCTATCATGGACATTTCAAATTCTATTTGCATAGAATTAGCAAACCACTGGACAGATGATTCATTAGTGCAGCCAAAAATAATATCATCTACATAAACCAAAACAACTAGTAAATTATCACCTTCAGACTTAATGTAAAGGTTACTGTCAATAGTACCTTTCTTAAACCCTTTTTCTTGTAGAAATTTGTCCAGTCTATAATACCAAGCTCGAGGTGCTTGTTTTAGTCCATATAAGGCCTTTTTCAGCTTACAAACATAATTAGGATTATCTGTCAATGAGAATCCTTCAGGTTGC
>ML817144.1:51270-64005 GCA_009831015.1 Picea engelmannii | reverse complement strand
AATAACTCGGCCCTGCTGCCAAAAGTGTCCAATCACCCTAAGAAATATGCCAACTGATAGATCGGGTGATGGTAAGAACAACCCAGGTGCCCGAATCTCCAAGATTCCTCTCAATCTCTGTAGATATGAAATCCCCCACTGAATGGTGTGCCCCACTGGATGACTGAAGCCCTAGATAATTCGGCCCTACTGAAGGAAACCTCCAAATTCTCTTAAACTCTCCAGAAATATAGATCGGGACACTGCAAGTCACTAGGTGAAGTCTCAGGGTCAGATCTGAAGTGTAACCCCTCCAAACGGACTAGATCTGAATCTCAAAAACGCCCTCCTTCTCTTCAATTCGCCCCACTACTCAAGAAATAATCTGAGCCATAAAACTATCTCAGAAAGCACTATATATGATGTCTAAGGCCTTATAATGAAAACCCAAGTGATAGAATCCTCAACGACCCTGCCAATCTCCTACAACGAATCTCTCTCCAAGGATGGTGCGCCCCCCTTGCAGGAAATCCCCAATGGTACGCCCTCCTCCTCTTCCTGTGCCTGTGGTTGTGTAGAACCTCCTGCACTGATGTAGATCTGACTAGAATGGTGTGGGAGAGTATTGCATCTCCGAGACCAAGCTTGGGACAAGCTAGGTGGAATGTACCTTCTTCCTTGTTATGGGTATAATGACGTAGTAACCTTTAGCTCTCCTACTTCATATATCATCTCTCTCCTTTTCATATTGATAATGAATTGGTTATCAAAGGCCCATTCTAGTCTCATTGACACTGGGTATGGCTAGATTTCCTCCACAATATCTATAACTTCAAATTTTGTGACACTGCGCACTCCATCTATATTCACAGGTATTCCTGTTAATCTTCCAATAGGTACTATTTTGTATTGGTTTCCTAATCTCAATTGAATGGGTGACCAAACTAACTTGGGTTATTCAATCATTTCCCATGTCTTCTTAGGTAACACGTTCACATCAGATCCCAATTCTAAGATCACATTGTCTATGTTGTATTCTCCAATCTACGCACTGAACATGAACTCTCCATTGGTTCTTTTCTTGTGCAGTAGTTGGTTCACTACTTTCTTTTCTGTAGGGACTTCCTTTCCTTGAGTGCAATGATCGATCATATAACATAATGTATGCAATTCCTTTTCATCTTCAACCAACTCTAGGAAACTCTTCAAGAAAATTCCTAAGGTACTTACCTTCTCTAGAGATCCTTTGTCCATGGCTTGGTCATCAGTAGGAGGCCTTTCTACCATATGTGGAGTAGAATATGTTGATGTTTCCCACTCTTGTCGCAATAGTTCCTCCCTGGTCCTTTTATAGGTCTCATTTTCATCTCGTGGATCAAATGTTGGCATGGGTAATGTTGATTTCTTTACCCATTGCTCAGCCTATTTCCTTTCATTGGTTGCATCTATCCCTATTTTGGTCCCTCCGTGCATAATGAATGCTACTTTGGGTCCTTCATCTCATATCTTGGAGGGTATGTTTTGAATGTTCAGGTCCTAGTTTTGATTACCTTTGGCCTGCCACTTTGCCAGAAATTGTGGAAATTCCTCTGTCCCATGTTCTAACTCCCGATAGTAAGTGCATGTTGTGTAGGGGTTTTGGAAATCCCATGCTAGGTTTCCTGGTTGGTTACAGTTATAACATATTATGGGGCATCTTCTTCCTCTCCCAAATTTTTCTCTACCTCGACCCGTATTGAATCCTCCTTAGTTTCCTTGATTAAATCCTCTTTGATTATTATATTGGCCTCCCCCTTCTATCGCAACATTCTCATCCTGAATCCTATACATATCTGATATCCACTCCCTCATCATATTGAATGCACACCACCCCTTATCTTCATGTCCCACTGATTTACAAAATATACAGAATAAGCGTCTTGGGGTACTCTGATATTTCTGTAATAAATGTCACTCATGGGGGTTATGTCCCCATTTCTTGCATATCGCAGAGTATCCTCCTCATGGTAGTGGGTTTGGTGCTCCAGTTGATAAGTATTGCGAAAAAGTTGGACTTTCGTCTTTATGGTGACCTTTAGTCTGACACTTAGGGCACCAAACTTGTTCTTGTTTCTCTTTCCCCTTCGTGATTTCTTCCAATTGAATTGTTAATACAACAAATTGGTTATGTATTTTTTCTATTCCACTATTGTCTCCGACTAGAGAGGATTCCAACTCCATGGAAATCTCCAACACCTCATACTGCGACGTAACCTTTTTTTTTATTAATGGACTCCAGATGTAAGGTAGTAAGCCTGCAATGAACCAATCTCTATGTTGTTGATCGAGTATTTGGAATGTTAATCTACCTGTCACATCTTTGAATCTGTAATCGAACTCCCATACTAACTTAGTCTGTACCTGCTTGATGTCCTTGAGCTCGGTAATGTACTATGACTCAGACTTTGGTTTCTTTAATTTTTTTAATAATGCTTGTGTGATCTCTGTTAATGTCCTTGTTTGACCTAGTGGTGTGGTACTTTGTAGCTTCATGTACTAAACTAGTGCACATCGTCTAAATGTTGTTGCAAACTGTGTGAACTTTGCAGCATTGTCATGGACATTCTTTGTAGTCCAAATGGTTTCACATACAAACATATGTTGTTTTGGGTCTTCCGATCCAATTCCTTTGAACTCTAGTAATCTTAGTGTGTTATCTACTCCTCCCATGTTGTTGTGTGTAGGACCTCTTCCTGGTGATACTGGTTGATTTTGATTAATTGTATTGATACTATTTCTCTGGTTAATATTGATCTAACTTCCTCTATTTAATACAAGTTCTCTGGAGAGGTCTTCAAACATTGTCTCAGATTCAGGTGATGCACACGAGGTTGTGGTTTTGACCCAGGACTTGGATCAGGAAGGACTTACTAGTTCTTCTATAACTATATTGAACTAGATATCTTCTTCTTCCCCCTCTGTTTGTTGTACTTCTATGATACATATATCCATGTGAAATTCCAATTACTCACTACATTTCTCTCTCTCTCTTCAACCACAATTCTCAACTTCTTGTACCTTTTCCCACTATGCAGAAATCCAAATTCATCTTCTCCTTCTGATGTCCCTTCCGCTTTTTCCTGCATTATTAGTCTTTCCTTCCTTTCTCCATTTTTCCTACCCTTGGATCATATCTCAATGGACAACCCCAGTCCTATTGTGTGTGAAAAATTAATTATCTATCTGACACCATTGTCATCACTTCCTTATCAGATAGCAATATTTTTATCTAGGTAGCTAACTATTTTATGAATGTTCCTCACGGGCCCTTAAAGATGTCTCTTTCTGCGACACTATAATCCTGGGTACAGTCGATCGAAATTTTTGTTATGTATCCTCCCAATATACTATCCAACCAAAATTCAACTGCACGAGACATCCTATTGTCTATTGAATCCACTTGTCTCACTAGTTCAGGAGTTTAGTTCTTTGGCACAATTGGTCTGTGTCTACCGGTCTTTTCCACAAATCTTTCCATCCATTCTTCTAAAATGTTTGGGAATTCGCCAAAAAATATCTCATGCAAGTCTGTGTACACATACATATACAACCATTGTTTGTTCTTTAGCCGAGGGTTTTTATTATCCTTCTGGGAAAATTATTGTTCCTTTTGTTCCATCCATTAGGTTATTTCCTTCCTCATTGGTCTCCAAAACATTCCCTCACTTCTACATTCCAGGTCCCGACAACGTAACCATTTGTTGGCTCGTGCACATAGGTAGGTTCAAGACCATGGGTTCAAGTTACTTATTCCAACAAAACCCTACAAACACCAGCCCTTTTAGCATCACCTACATGCAAAAAATGTCTCACCTGAGGTATGTTTATGGGAACTGTAGGAACCAAGATTTTGCAGGGGTGAAGGAAAGATTGGAAACCCACTTTGTAATACCTATATTTACTTAATTATACATGTAGACATTAATATATTCATACCATTTAGGGGTTAAACATGCATCCATGGTTAATGCGCACTACTATATCATAAACATCATCAAATATAACCATACATTCACATTAAAGACTTGAATTAACACATCTAAGCATACAATTATACACAGGTACCATGTATTAACATCTAAGCATACATTTCTACACAGGGTTACCGTGGTTCACCCTACTCCGGGCTATGCCCACAAAAGGTGGGATTCTTCATTATATTCAAGGATATTGGTTGCACTCTGCACTACAATGGATGTTCAATATACAATTCTCCTCACATCTGTAACTTCTTTAAAATGTTCTTTACTCTGAAACCCTTTTTCTCTCTATATTTACCTTTCTCTCCTCGACTCTCTATCTCTCTAGACTCACGACACCCTCTACATGTTTATACATTATGATTAGGTCCTTTTGACACCTCATTGTGAGTTGGCTACAACTCATTCTTAGCTGACGATAACTCATTATGAGCTAGATACAGCTCATGCTCGGATGGTTTTCCCGGATTTTGTGCTAGTGGTTTTTTCTTGTCCCTCATCTTCTCCTCTTTCCTCTCTCTTCTTTATTGATCTTCTTGATATTCTTCTTCCTTCTCCCTTCTTGCACCTTTTCCCTATACCTCATCTCTTTTCATTGTTCCATCCCCAAAACTGCTTGCCCAACACATAGTAATGTTCAGGGGGGGTGGTGGAAATATTTATATTTTCTACTCACTAATTCACTATTAGTTAACCAAAGATAGTTCTATTTTAGACTTTCCATTTTTAGACCATCACTATTATTCATGCATGCATTCCTAAGAAGAGCTCACTGGTTGTTCGCTTTTCTTAATTATGGAATGTTCTTCCCTATATGAGTGTACATCGCTCATTCATTGTATCATTCGATATTGATTAGCTCATTGGAGTAGTGTGAATATATTTTCTAATTCTTCCATATTGAATCTCTCATCCTTTTCTTGATAAGCTTTGATTGTATTTGCTTTAGCTAGGTCTCCTGTGCAGGTTTCCATGAAACATTGACAGGGAGGGTGTTAGAATTAATGCTTACTTTAGAGTTGGTCTGGGTTTCCTAGATCTAGTTGGTTGTGAGAGGTCTTCTCCAACTATTAGACCCTATTTATGTGTGTGACTGAAATATTATCTAAACCAAATGGATTGTGCAACTAACATGGCTTATCTATCTTAATCTAATCTTGATGTATTTATATTGAGTGAATAATAGAATACAATTGATTTTTTGTGTGCAATTGGTTTTCTAAGTAATCTCATATTAAAAAACTTGATGATCTATAAATTTGTATGATCTTACAATTAACATTATAAAACAAAATTATAAACATAAAATTTATACTCGATAAATTTTCTTTTGTATTTATATCGAAAAAGTGGTTTTGAATGCTTAATTTTATTATATTGGACCTTAGAAAATAATCATTAATCCCTTATTTAAAGAAATGATAATATATGAGTATCCATAAACTTAAAATTCAACACTTGATAAATTTCTATGAATGTAAAATTGACACTTTATTAATTTGTGTGAATGTAAAGTGAGGCATTGTAAAATTATCCAACCATCACAAATTATGTGTTTGATACGCAAGGGTGAACGTTTAATTTCAAATGTAGGTGAGCATCATTCATGTAAGAATGTGATCCTAGGTCATTTCCACAACAACTGCTCCAAGTTATTATAAGACCACACCTCAATACATAATTATCAAATTCTAATGTAATATTCAATAATACTGCTAAATTACAATCAGTATATGAAAATGATTAAAGTGTATGTGCACAATCAAGATGGAATCTGAAGAGTCATATTTTGTAACTCCTTCTTGGCCCCTCCCTATTTATACCTATTCTGATCATTTTGAAAGGGCATTTTTTTTCTTTGTAAGATTTCTTCATAGTATATAAAGAGGCCAATGTCAACTAATTTTATAATACTCTTACAAAATTGGGCTTGGTGGTTGTGGATTATTCTCTCATCTCCCAACTCTCTTGGTGCTTGTGGGTTTTAGCATTACATCATGTCGACTATTATGTTGTTTTTCTAGCATTACATCATGTAGACTATTCTATTGTTTTCTATATATTACTCACTTATCTTTTACTTACTAACATATGATTTGAAGCACAAATTCCTTTAGTATTTTGTAGATTATTCTTAGGTTCTTATGGGGTCTATTAATTTACTTTCATCAATAGTTGACTATTATCGCTTAAGTTGTGTGTCTAACCCATTTCATTTGATATTGATAGTGTTATGATGGAGAAGTGTTTTTAGCATTCAAATCCTTTGGGATTCATCAGGAAGATGCATGGATTTAGTATTGGGTGTTTTTTATGGAAGTGGTGGACTTTACCTCTTGTTGTCAATTATATTACCACCCTTAGTTATTACACATAGAGAAGATTAGTTAAATTCATTTCATATTGTGTTGTTACATTTTACAGTGGTTTCATTTCATATTTTCATACCCCCATATTACATTATCCAGTCCATAACTAAAGTATTCACCATTTTCAATGGAGGAATATCTAATTGGGCCCTTTCATTGTGTGAACCTGTGAAGTTGATGATGGAAATTTTCCCACATCAACAAAACCTTACATAGATTCAACATGAATAATGGGGGGAAGGTGAACCTCCATTGCCACTAGAATCCATGAAGAGATGGATTCCAATGCCACCTTGAATATCCATGAGCTAACAAGATTAGAGATCCATGGAGTCATCTACATAGAGTAACTCCACTACCACCAAGATTCATGAAGAGATCTAGAACTAATAAATCCATTGCATAGGACACACAATTCACTAAAGTTTCCTCAACTCCACACTCCACCACTTGCGTAGCTCCTTGTTGTGATCAAATATCAACCCAAATTATCCTATGTAAGGAAGGTGAAGCCCTACTAGGATTTGAGTTATCAATGGGGAGAGATGGAGGTGAGAGGTGACTCTCCTTCCCATCTCTCCATCAATCACCTTCAATAAATGGGTCAACAATAAGAGTCTTATATAATTATGTTGTATTTGAGTGCATCGTGATCATGGTGATCATTCTCTTCTACAATTCTCCTCTCCATCTAGCCTTTGTGTGTGTTTAGTTGCTTTCATGTTTTGGCATCAGTGAATTATATGTACATGGTATAGAGGCTAATGTAGGCCCTCATTGAAGTAGGGTACAAACTATAATGTATGTGATGTGGATGTATGTAGGCCCTCACTTAGGGGGGATATAAAAGATGATATAATCCCCATTGATGGGGTTGAGGTAGGCTAGAGGATATAATTGAAACTAGATGAATATAGAGAAATAGATTCATAGTCAACTATTAAGTTTTCCATTGCATAGGACACAAAATTCACTAAAGTTGCCATCTCAACTCCACACTCATCCACCACCTACGGATCTCCTGGTTGTGACCAACTACCAACCCAAATACTCCTACGTATGGGAGGTGAAACCCTACTAGGATTTGAGTAAAGTATCACTGGGGAGAGAAGGAGGTGATAGGTGATTGTCCTTCTCATCTCTCCATCAATCACCTTCAAGTAATGGGTCAATGATAAGAGCCATGTAGATAATCATGTTGTATTTGAATGCATCACGATCATAATGATCATTCTCTTCTCCAATTCTCCTCTCCATCTAGCCTTTGTGTGTGTTAAGTTGCTTTCATGCTTTGGCATCAATTGATTATATATACATGGTATAGAGGCTAATGTAGGCCCTCATTAAGTAGGGTACACACTATAATGTATGTGATGTGGACGTATGTAGGCCCTTTCTTAGGGAGGGATATAAAAGATGATGTAATCCCTAATCGATGGGGTTGATGTAGTCTAGAGGATATCATTGAAACTAGATTAATATAAAGAAAGGGGTTCATATTCAACTATTAGGTTTAGTTATGACAACGCAATATATGCATAATAGTGCCTCCAAGTCATGTACTAAATTTTCCGATGTTCTTTTATAGTGTATAAAGATACCATGTTTCTTTAATGTCATTACATGTCACTTCTCTTTATAACATGAGCACATATCAAATTCAATTAACATCTTTTTCAAATGCTTTGCAAAAAACAACAACTAACCTTGCTTAGTGAGCTAGTTTGATTGGTTGAGAATTTCCAGCTTCATGTAAGAGGTTTCGGATCGATTCTCGATGTTGGTTGCTTATATTGTGTCCAACAATCAATGTCCCTATCAAATTAAATACCATCTACGAATGCAAAGAAGTCCTTAAAAAAATTCCCATAAAGTTTCAGTGTAAAAAAAAACAACTAAGATAAATGTTTCTACAGGAAACTTTAACACTCCTTAACCACCTTGCCACTACTAATGCCAAAAGGGACATGACATGCATCAAAGTAAATTAAGGAAAAGCAGATGTTTACAATAGTGCTTCCTTATCATCATGATTGACTCTTTCAACTTAGTTGTTGATGCCTTAGAGACATTTATTAGTTGAATGAGATTCATGCTCCCTTGCCAAGATACATGCTACGATGAGAGGATTTAAGAGTGATTTCTACATGTGGGCCATTATATCCAACGATATGGTTCTTATGTGTTATCCTAGAGTGATTTCTACATGTGGACCATTATATCCAACGAGAGGATATGGTGCTTATGTGTTATCCTTAGCAAAGAAAGGATGGATACAAAATACGAGTAGAATTTTCTGAATTTTCTTTATAAAATATATATGTGTATATATCTTTTCAAAAAAGTTAGTTGCGTAAAAAGGATACCCATGTAAAAGTCAAGTTTGAAGTATCAATGGATGTGTTAATATGAATGGCCCATTTGCTTCTTTACACACACTCAACCCAAAAATCATGGTCTCTATAGCACGGTCTAAGTCTTATCTTTAAGAAAAAAATAAAAAAATGGTCTTCGCTCCAATGGGTGAGAGGATTGTCAAGAAGAAATAATTTACACGTTTTCTAACGGGGCAATTCGCTTGGTGAGTCTAGATAACATCATAATTTATACGTAAGTCCGTTACCCATGGGGCCCTGACACTAATATCTTTGTCAAACTCAAATGACAATATCCTTTGGGTGTAGTCGTGAGCATAAAAACCCCATCCTCTCATGGGAATTATTTGTTTTTATTTTTAGAAATAATAATTTTTATATTTATATTAATAAAGTAAAATTGAGAAAGTACAAGGTATATACAATGGTATTTATATCATCTACCTCAATACCACTAAAGCAAAAATAAAGTTCGAATATGCATCAAGTTGTAATAGCATACTATTTTGGATAAGTAAGAAACCTTTAGTCAAGGGTTGTATGCATACTTCATCCTTGTATATATGAGAGAAAGCAAATATAGTTGACATAATTTTCAAAAATACAAGTCTAACATATAGAAAAAAAAGCAAATAGAATTGACATAATTTTCAAAAATACATTTATAATATATTTTTCAAAAGACAAACAATGCATAAATCCTTTTATAGTGTCAAATATTATTGAAAGAAGAGTGAACCAAAGCGCTAAAGTCACAAAACAACATTGCATGCTAGTGAACTCTTCCCTAAAGAAGAGTTGAATGTTGCATCTGCACATGGTCCTAACAACTCCTGGTAAATTAATAATCCTGTAACATATGCTTTACCATTTCAAAATGATTGCAAATAGGACATGGACCATCGAAGAGGTCACTTTTTGCCAACCAAGCCTTGGATGGAACACCATCGTAGATAACCAACAACATAAACACTAAAGCTTATATGACAACCAAATTGACCAAGCACCGTGTAACTATCAAATCCATTGACCCTCAACATCTGAACACACCCACCATGCATTGAATACAAGGTCAAGCTTGTGTCACTGATGTAGAATGGAGTTGTATAACTTATGTGAATCACACTGAACAAGTGGATGCCTAAAACTCCAACCCCAGTCACACCATATTGGTCTTGGCATATGGATGTTCATATTGAACACATCTTCCTATGGAATGAACCCAAAAATCTCCATGATGATGGGCAAATTTAAGTAGAGAAAGGCATACTCATGCACCAAGGTGTGCAAGTCCTTCCAAGAATGCACATCTATGTCCCAAAGGTTACACAAAAGAAAGATATATGTAAGACCTCTACCCATGAGTGGAAGTAAGCACCTTGTTCAAACAATTAAGGCAGACACAAAAGGTTGCAATAGAAGATTACAAGGCTAAATGATGTTTGTTTGAGCAATGAATGGAGTAGTGCACCATCTATAGTTTCCTTAGATAAGTTGGAACACATTGGGAAAATGATTAGGACATGCAGACGCAAGGGGATAAACATTCCTTTTTTTGCAAACAAATTGCAAGTTGGGTCCATTTTAGACATGGAGGGGCTTGCACAACACCTTAGATAAGGAAAAAGGAAAGGAACTTCCCCTCTATAAAGAGGACATCCACATGTGCAAAGAAATCAAGCAAGTTTGATCTTTCATATATCAAGGATGGAGAAGGAGTTCTATGATGTGTTAATTTTGGGTTTGACATAGTAAAGAAAATTGGACACTGGTTGAGTGAACAATGGAAGAGTTGGGACCTGTAGGAGGTAGGCTTATGAATGCTTCGAGGGTTGGATTGGAAAGTCTAGTAGGCAATTGTTCCTTGGATAATTGTAGTTTGTAAAAGAGTTGCATCAATTTGGCCATGCTCCCTGGTTGTATCATGTAACATCTTCATATAAATAAAGTTAAGGCATCCACCTTGGGTTCCACCTATACATGTGTATTATGGTATCTTTACTTGGATGAATGTTCTGATCTTCGCAATGCATTGTGTTGGTTAAGCACTATTGGAATATTGGTTAAGTGTAAAAGTATTATCGGGATGTTGAGGAGATATTCACCCACAAGAATTCCTTTGTTGGCAAAAATCGAGTTGGACACAAATATTTTGTCCATTGGAAGGATACACCCGATGAGGAGAATATTTGGGAGAGGCATGAAGAACTTTGGTAGAATGAAGACAAGGTTCAAGAGTTTGAGAAGAAACATCTTGGAGCTTGTGTTCATTGGGAATTGTCAGGAAGACAACAAGTTTAGTGGAGAAGGATGTAAGACCTCTATTTTAGATGGTAGAGAGCGTGCTTCCAAGTCGAGAGTGGAGCGCCACCATAGGCAGACGAGAATATTGGAAGTGATTGACCAAGTGAAAGAATGGATTGGTGACCATCCTAGTGACTTTATATGGGACGAGTAGGGGTTCCTTGGACACATAATTAGAACATGCAAACCCAACGGGACCTATCTCCATGACTTGTGGATGACAAAAGTGTGGACGGTTGGATGAATTGGGCACCAGATGAGGACAACTTTCTAGACGGATGCTTGGGATGCGAACAACCTAGGAGACAAGGAAAAGTGATAGGCCCAACATGACTTAAGTGGACCAATGCATGTAATGGATGAGTTGGCCCTGCTAACGCTCTATAAATTCCCAAAGGTTGTCAGGAGGTAGAAGAAATTTAACATAGGTAACTTACCCAACCACTTCGAAACTGGGATCTATCCCTGCCAGTTTTAGAGAGGGATCTCACTGTAAGATTTAGATATGTTTGGGTTTCAAATATTAGGCTAGTTAAATTAATAGAAGTGTGTTGTTTTGTTTTATAAAGATGGCTGAAATATTGCTTACACATCCATTGGGCTATGAGGTCTGTGTTTAAGGATTGATGTTTCCTCTAACAGAGAAAATATAGGAACGGTAGGGGGGATTCTTTTTGGGTAACTGGGCACTTTCAGGGAGAAAAAGCTCAAAGATCTGGGCTCTTTGTGGGAAAGATAGCTTATTGCAAATATCGGTCAGAATTTTGATGGACAGATGGGAAATTGAGTCGGCTTTGGGAATCTACATCATCTGGTCTATTGTTTCTGGAGTAATGGTGAAAAGAGTCTCACCAGATGACGAAACAATGGCTCTCTGGCTAGGAAGATAGTGTGCCTGGAATTTTAGAGTGAATTCAGGGAAATGATGTGTTTGAGGGAAAAGGTATAGTGGGGTATTGGACTCCCAGAGTTCAATATCGTCGCTTTGGTCCAGAAAGGTATCTTTGAGCCATAAGTGCAATTCAAAGAATTCAAATTCTCACTCTAGCTCTGCAATCAGGTAATCTTTATCAGCCAGAGGTATCCGATCCAGGTCAACAGGAGGTGGGAGGAATGGATTCTCTTCGATCTCTGAAGATTTGGTTTTGGGCGCCATTTATCCGATTGATACCTGCAAAACTAAAAATATGTTAATTGTTTTTACCAAGCGTTAATGGAGGTCACTGACTAAGAATAATAGAGGACGGTGGCTTTAGATGTGTCTTGGATGGTGAACAATGCAACAATGGTGAGGAAACAAAATTAAGCGGATAAACGAATGTCCGTTGGAAAGTGGAGGACGAGTCAGCCAACTAATGGTCGTGGTCGCCTGCATTGATTTTACAATGGGTATCTCGGGGATGAGGTGGAGAGTGGTGAGTGGATGACAAGTGGACGGGTTGTGATGGGCGACATGTGAGTGGGGAATGGTACATTGACAAAGTAGTGGAACATGACGTATAGGCGAAGGTAGTGGTGTGTGACGTCAAAGTGTGGAGGCGGTATGAGCGGGTGGTTTGGCGGTTTACTCGGAGGGGTGTGTAGGTGGTAAATGGTTTAGAGCTAAGGGGGTCCGAGTTAAAACAAATGCGCAACGTTATGATGGGGCCCGCTAGGGAATACCACCAGCTCGGACCCCCCCCCCCCCAC